>JBCHJU010451093.1:0-13058 GCA_039654505.1 Plocamopherus imperialis
GAGCCCCCTAACATAACTCCCCGAGCCCCCTAACATAACTCCCCGAGTCGTTTGTTCGGTTATTTCCCCTAGCGTATGTATTCAGTATTTCTGCATGAGGAACATACGGAATGTCTCCCCTCAAATCCAATCCCAAAAGAAAGAAGTGTAATTTTCAAAACCAAAAGTTAGCCCAAAATGAGCCCAACACCTGTCACAAAAAATGGATTGCTCAAATTACTACTAAATATAAATGAACATAAAACTACAGGACCAGATAAAATATCAGGCAAAATATTAAAACTTTGTGCAAATGAATTAGTTGAGGTGTATGTACTCTTATTTCAAACTTCTCCCAAGCAAAGTCCCAAATGAATGGAAAAATGCAACCATTGTACTGCTTTTTATAAAATTAGATACTTGAAAGCAGAGAACTATAGACCTGTATCCAAAACATCTGTAACTTTTAAATTACTAGAGTATATCATGCACAGCAATATAATGGACCATGGTCAAAAAAATATGATATACTTTATAACATCCAACAAGGATTTAGGAAAAAGAGAAGCTTTGAAACTCAATTATAATAATAACAATTCATGATTTTAGCAACTTCTTAAATAGGAAAGGAAAAATAGATGATATTCTATTTGACTTCTTAAAGGCCTTTAATGCTGGAACATCAGCGAGGAAATGCAAACAAAACTGGAAGCAGCAGAATTGTGGCTCATAAGTAGAATGCTTCGTGTATCATGGACCGAGTACAAATTTAACGAAGAAATTCTTGCCATGGTCAACACCAACAGGTCATTCATGAACACAATTCAATGTAGACAAATGCAATTTCTCAGACATATAATAAGACATTCAGAGCTGGAACAAATTGCATTACTGGGAAAAATAGAGGGCAAAAGAGCCAGAGGCAGACAAAGAAAGACATTTTTGCAGTCTCTGAACTCATGGGCTACCAACAACAGCCTCAGCTGCAATGAACTGATACACGTCTTTGGCGATAGAATGGCTTGGAGATGTATGATCGCCAATGCCTGTATCAGGCCTGGCACCTAACCAACCAACCAAAGGCCTTTGACAAAGTAGACAATCAGAGGTTCTTAAGGGGTTTTATATAGGAAAAATTCGGTTGCACGAAAAGACCGTGTTCTTAGGCGAACCGGGTTCTTAGCAGTTGGGTTCTTAGAGCAACACTCTACTGTATTCCATAAGAATCTAGGAATAAGAAACAGCTATGTTGTGTTTTACGCAATATTCTAAAAACAGATTCAGACACCTAACCTCCTTAATCAAATAGTGTAAAGAAAGCCCACTCTCCTTTCAAATCTTGCAAGCTAGATTGAGTTTTTTCTAACACATATTGAGCAATGACAGGAAATCCCTGCACACAAAGCAATGACATTTTATTTCACTGATACCACCAACAAACCAAAAAGAAAACCAAAAACAACACTTCCAGTAACATGAAACAACAACCTGAAGAGAGTCCCTAGCAGCACCAATTAATACCAATGACCGATTTGGAATATCTAAGAGACTGCACACAGATTAAACAGAATTGGTCAAATTTCACCACAAAAATAAAGAGACCAACCAAAGCTATAAGATCAGATGACTTTATAGCAGAAGGCACTAAGTCAAGTACCGGTAAGTCATATAACTCACCCTTATTTTCCACATTATTGTCATGTTTTATATCGGGAAAGTTACTGCACACCTCTCTGTCACTTGATTTACAAAACGTAAATTTTATATTGTCATAGGACATTCTCCAGTCAGGTAACTACTACATCACTGAAGAGCTCGCAAGGGAGTTGTCAGTGATTAACAATGCCGTGGAACACGTGGCTTTAGATGACACATTTTTGGCAACTTCATCAGATTGGCAGAAGAAACCTGGAAATTTCTCCTCAAGTCAGACAAATGAGCATTTGAACAGTAAGTTACCCATTAGATTAGATCTATACTTAAACCAGTCTTTCTTTATAGCCTATAGGAAACAGTTTAATAAAGATATAACACAATCATTGTCTTTAAAGGTTGAATGAGTGCCTAGTCCCATCGGAGACGGACATAAACTAGGAAGTCTTATGTGCCTTTGCGCAAGTAAAAGAACCCTTGATGATTAAAATAAAAAAGAGCGGGCCATATTGGCCATCACCCTTGCAAAACTTGTTCCTACCAAACTAGATATTACGGTATCATGCACCCCTACAACCTCTCGTACCTCAGACTTATTGACTAGTTCATTACTTTGAATTCAAGTAGAAGAGTCAAAGATCAGAGGGGAAGTGATTGTGGTTGGGCACCCAAAATCCCATTATATTACTAGCTCAGGCATAGCAATGAAAATTACTACAAGATTGTTAACTCTGATGAAAAAGGCCACCATTTTGATACCCTTTTCTTGCCAGTTTGAGTTGTGAAATATCAATTCAAGTTTCAAGGCAGGCCATAAAAAGTTTTGGTGAGCAGGTGTCTCCTTGTCTTACCCCTTTTCCATTTTTAAAGGTTTAGAATCTTTATGCATTAAAATGATGGACATGTTGTCACAAATGCACAGCATGATATTGATATAGAGACAGGCTCAACTCCCTGCAGTTTCATTGCTTCCATAATCATAGGAATTTCTACAGGAATCAAAAGCTTTGCTGTAGACGACTAGAGCCCATTACAAGGGGTATTTTATATTCAAGTGATTTTTCAATAACTTGGTTTTTAGTGTGCATGTGATCTATTGCTGAAAATCCTGTTTTAAATTGAGCTGGTTCTCTTGGCTGATTTTCATTTAGTAGCTTTGAAATTCTGTTTGTGATTATCTTTGTGAATAAATTTATATATGCGGTTCAACAGACTTTTATTGGCCGATAATTAATTGTATCTTTTTAGCTTCCATTTTTTGTGTAACAGAGTTCTTATTGGTGTGTTCCATTCTTCTAAAATTTTACTTTGCTTTAGTACAAAATGCATATTTGCTTTGTTTCCTCTGGCATGATCCACGGTATGGATAGGCACGTGTTTGGCGGCAAATGGTGGACATTTTGACTGCCATGCTGGCCTTTTGCATAGTGGCCGTGGTTATACAACATACATGTATTATGGTGGTTTGGGGTCGAGATGGGTATTTGACCGAGCAGGGCCTGCGATTTTGTTGAATATTCATAAAGTGTTGTTCATTTTTTCCACCCAGGCAGCCACATCCTGTCTTGTAAATATTTTCTTTGTTTTCATGAATTCAAACTTTAAGTGAAATTCTTATGACATAAATATTGTTATATATGCAGGCAAAATTTCATAAAGATAAAATGATTGCTAAAACGATGGTTGAAACTGATTGAATGATGGAAACATAATTATAATTATTAGTATAGTTTTATTTTTATTGTTTAAAGTGAGTTTTATGCTGTAGCATGTAATAATCTCCTCTATCAGATGCAATGGCAGCTTTGAATCAAACTGGGTCACGCTTGTATGAATACAAAAACCGTCTGGCTAATCGAGCTGTTGCCGAGAAGCAGGAGAACCAGATCAGGGAATTGCATCAGTGGGCAGTTTCTACCTTGAGAGAAAGTCAGAAGGTTTGCATCAAATTATAAATGTATTACACTCATTATGATTTCATTAATATGATGAGCACTGACACAATGATGTTACGCACGAGAGGAGAGATACCGCCTTTCTTCTGTGCATATCTTAACATAGAAAAGTATTAAGACGCATCTTCTTTTCTTGTCCTATATGATGATAATGGCTACTAATTCTCAAAATATATGACAGGGTTGAAGGTGGGTGGAGGAGGGCTGTACAAGCTTGGGGGGTTGTTTGTTTTCCCATGACAATTTAACATAAAATTAATCTAATAGTTCTAGAATAAATCAGTCACAAGAATATTCAAATTCAAGAGTTTTGTAAGATTTCATCCACTATTATGAGAATGGGATGCATTTAAATTTAAGTGTAATTCAATGGTCTATTGATAAGAATGGCTGATAGCAAGAGAGGTTATATTGTAGCATATTAAAAGGAGTTCTTGTTAAGCCCCAATAAGCTAACCACTGCCAGACCTTTTTTGAGCTTATGTTTTTTTTTCCTAGAGACAGCAACTTAGTTTTGGACCTGAAGAGTTTATCTCGAGTCTGAGGCCTGCTTCCGCTTGCTATTTCATGCGCTATACTCAGCATTCAGTTCAAACCATCACATTCTGCCAGTAAAACCATCCTGTTGTGCCCACATTATCCATACACTTGTATTGTCATTATCGTTATCAACATTGCCGCATCCTTTCCTAGAAACTAGAAATCAGCTGCCATAGACTTCCCAGAAAATCAGATGTCCCAATGAGGTCTGAGGTCCAGGGGAAAAGGGGATGGGGGGATAACACCTTAATAAAAGCGTTCAATTGGCCCCATTACGGCCACCCATTTTAAAAAGAGGAAGGGAACTGAGTGAGTTATGAAGAACAGAGATGATAGAATTTTACAATTTAACATACAGGAAGTATCTCAATGAAATTTAAATGTCTTACTACCAGGAGTTGGACTCCATTACCCGCGATGCAGCCGATCGCATCAAGCAATTTGGTGATACCATAGGCGTAACAGACCGTTATACAGGCTACAGGCAAAACCTGACAAGAGGTGACCGTGACCCGTTTTGCATGGAATCATCTTGGATGGACAAATCTGGACAATTCGGCAACATGAATAGCCTTGTTCGCTCTCACACTAGTAAGTCTGTTGCCGCTAGTATTATGATTTTATTGACTTTGATGATGAAAATGTGTGACACACTAATGATTTATTAATGATTTAATGAAATGACTATGGTCAATATTTCAATACATTTTACACTGCATTCATCAAATATGTAGATAGCCATTTATATTCATATTTCCCTAATATGTTCAGATTATGGGATTCAATTCCATTCAAGACAAGAATGCTCAGCCATCCAAGTTTGTCAGCGTTTATGAAGACTAAGACTAAGTTAAAGAGTTATAGTTATACAGTTATAGTTATAGTGCGATGTACATAATAATTCAAATCAATATCATTTTTTAAAAAAACATTGGAAAGCTGAAAAAAAAAGAACTGAGAAATTATGTCTCAGGCAATGTCAGTTTAAAGATATTCATGAACCAGCTGATAAGAATTTTTATCACAATCACACTTAACAAACTATAAATTGGCATATTATTATTATTTTCACTTTTTATTTTGTGCTTTCAAATCATCCATGATTTAATCTAATTTTGATTGTCTTTAACTCTTCTTGTGATTAACTACATTTTTTGATTGAATATAAACCTTTTTCATAACTTTCTATCAGCCATTGGTAGCCCATCAGTTGCACCAAGAGCGGTGTCCCGTTCTATGACGACACTTGGAGAATGTGTGGGGGATGCAAGCCGTTATGGAGCCGTGCCACCATCCAATATTGGTACCCTTAGGAAGGAGATTAAATATGATCCTTTTTCACAACCAATGAGAGTGACACGAGGTATGTTCTACTAGATTGCTATTTCCTGCAGTCTCATTTCTTCACTTTGAAGTTTTTTTTATGTCTTTGATTACTTATCATCTCAAAAATGATGATTTTACACTTACTGAAGCTTATCATAATAGAGAGAATACTTTATTACGTATTGGAACTGTTTAAAAGAAATGAAATTCAAAGTAAAACAAAAATAAGGGAAATTTGTCATTTGGTTTGTTACCTAAAACCAAGCGTCAGCCGTAGAACAAAGCCGCAAACGGAGGCATGCAGTGTAAATAATCTGTCTCAAGCATTAAATCACAATTTCCCAGACGGTATTTGAACCACCACCCTTTCGGTTGTCAGCCCAAAGCACAACCACTGTGCCACTGTGACAAAATGACAACATCTGGCACGAAACAAGAACAAATCCAATTTTGAACCTTTCAAGCCTTTCAACTCATGGGGCCGGAGCTTATTCCGGTTTCCATATTATGAAGCAGACAGTGACAAACTAAACCTATCACTTTCTGAATAAGATGCTACTCTATTGCAGAATATTTTCCCAGCTGAAGCTGTACCCATTTTCACTCGGGTCGAGTGAAGCGAGAGGGGGTAAATTTTATTGCTTAAGAAGAAAAAAACACTTGTGTCATCAGTAGTTTCGACCCCGTGACCTCTCTGTCCATTGTCTGACACACTTCCACTTTGCAACATGGCCACCAAGAGCCTATTGAGCACCAGAGAATTGAATAGTTCAAACACTTGATGAGAATAAATAGTTCAAACACTTGATGAGAATAAATATACATGTTTTTCCAACACTTGATGAGAATAAATAGTTCAAACACTATGTGAATGAGAATGCCTCACAACCAGCAATTAACAGGAGCATACCATCAAAGAGAGTCTGGTTTCAAAACAAAGGGAAGACCAAGGATGATGCTAGATGGAGTCAAAGATGTTCTGAGAGAACACAGTCTGTCAGTGTCACCCCCTGGCCCCAGACTGAAACCTTCACCTCCCCTCCATGATACAGTGGAGGCCGCTTAAGATAAACTGCTTGGGGACCGATCCTGCAGTTTATCTTAAGCGAGGTTTATCTTAATCATTTCAATGAAAGTTAAAGCTAAAAATCACGCAAACAAACAGGCACGCACACTGGCACACACACACCCTACGTAGGCTGCCTTCAGCAAGGGTGTTGATTTAACGTCTTCAGAGGTCATAACAACGTACAAAAATCTACAATATGCCAACAACTACAACTACAATGCACAATTTGGCTCCTATCGCAGAGCATGAAGTGGACAACCACGTTATGGATGTATGCCTGTAGTGCATTTTTGTAGCTGTAGGGTTTATCTTAAGCGGACTGCAGGTCGGCGGCGTTTATTATAGTTTATATTAACCGCACTTTCGTTAGTAATGCCAAAGAGAGAATAAATTAGGTCCAATGAAAAAGTTTATATTAACGGAAAATTTATCTTAACCGGTGTTTATCTTAAGCGGACTCCACTGTACTTAATTGATAACTGGAGGTGGAAAAAGTAAATGTTGAGAAAGAATACTGCTGCTGCTGATGATGATGATCATCATGATGATGATGATAATAATAATATTAATAATAATAATGATAATAATAATAATAATAATAATATAATAAATGATTCAAATAAGAGGAAGTAAAAAGAAATGCATTATATATTTCATTAAATTCGTTTCTTTAGTAGATCTTATTTCATTTTTTCCCCCTTGTATTTTGTTAACAGGCTACAGGACAATAGACTCTCTGTATCCCAAGGGACCTTGTGCCACAGCTGGTGGGGCACCCGGCCAGTCCAGTGCTTTAGATGAGGTCAGAGCCATCAATGCCCAAAATGCCAGGGATTTGCATTGTAGGAAGGAATTGCTTGCAACCTCTGCCCCTCGTCCCAAACAACCCTATGAAATGATGAGTGTACAGGAGCAGGTAAGCCCTCTGCTATAACCAGCACTCACTCTTTTCCAGGATGGCAGACGAGCAGAAGCTGTTATTTGGGTTTTGAATGATCAATAAATTGTTGACAATTACTTTGTTACACTGGAGCATGCTTTTTTTTATCTCTGGAAATACAATATTAATGAACAATCTTTCTGTCACTCTCGCTCAGTGCAGTGGTTTTCTAAGGAATGGATTTTTTTCACTACTTTATTCAGGTTTTCAGGAAAACCAGTTAATTATTCAATCATGACCATCACAAATAAAATGATAAGCTTCAAGTAATTTGGTAATTTCACTTCATTGTTGAGATAATTTTTCTGTTAGGTAAAAAACAAACAAACAAAAAAACCAACTTAACAGTTACAGTAGGCAAACCTGTTTTGGCATTGGCATCATGTAATGTAGTTATGTCAGAAGAAAAGTATTCACATCTGGGAATTGGAGCAAAAAAATTAAGTTATGTATAATATTTTAACCTGTACATGATTATTTCCTTTGCGAATAGGCTGGCATCAACACAACTTTTCCTGGACGAACAGAATACATGCAACGTTATAAAGCGCCAGCCTCTGATGTTGCAACCTCCGACTTCTTCATCAATCCATCTCCAAACTTTTCCATTTATGGAAGACCCATGCAAAAAGCTGTCTACATTCCAAGTTTCACAGAATACCAGACTCGTTATGAGTGGCCAGATGCTGAGAAGATTGTCAAACTGCCTTGGTTGAGACATTAGAACTTGTTATTACAGAGTGTAAGAGTCTCAGCTAAAAGATCTTAAACAAAAAATTTAACATGTCAAACATAATTTTGACAAAGATATTTCAGAACGAATAACATATTTTTCATTGTTTGACTAATTTTGCCTTTTTAATTTCATTTGCAGCTCTTATCTTGTATAGATTAAGGCCATATATATATATATATACAAATATGAATATATTAAACAAGCAAAAAAGCAAAAAATAACTGCATTTGACATTAGTCAATTATTTCTAGATTTTAATGTTTCTGCATTCGTTTTTATTAAGTCAGTGTATCATTAAAAGACTATGCAGATCTTATGTTCAGTTGATTTCATATACAAATAGGGATTTGATTAAGTTCTGCCTAGAAAAATATCATAACATGCACTTTTTATATTCTTAAAAATTGTTGAGAAATCAATTTCTTAAACAAAAGCACAATTATTTAACATTTAAATAAATAAAAATCTCGAGAATAAATAAATATGTAATACAAAAGAAATGTGATATATTTACTTAATTACTTTTATTTTACAATTACAATCTTGCCTTTAAGAGTAACGGGTAATCTATAGTCAAAAGTTGAAATGTTGATAGGGAATTTCTTTTTATTCTTAGTTTCATAGAGAGAAACTGACAAAACTGTAAAAAAAATAAATAAATAAAACTATCAATGAAGGTTACTTCTGGAAACATAAATATGAAAAATGGAGACAAACATGACTTTGCTTTAGCAAATTGTTTACAAGGTATGTCATTATAATATTTCTTGCATAAAAGTTTCTTGAATCACCACTGAAAAGTAAGATATCCTAGACGTAGGTTAAAATTTGAGTGTTGAACAAAAACATGAAATACTTTGAAATTTTTATTTCTGTTAAAAGGCTATATCTCAAAACAAAACATTTGATCAAATTATATCAGATGTCATTATATTTTCATGCTGATAAAGGAGAAATTAAAGAAAACCAAAAGAAAAAAAATCAAACAGTTTAGACTTGTGACTCTTATTTACTTTAAAAATAATTTACACTTAAAGTTTACGAACTGTTGCATCAGTTCAAAAAGCAATTTATTTCATTCAGTATTAATGCCTTTCCTCTCTACTGTTGTAGATACATTTGAACTTGTTTGCTCCAATAATGAGATTTTGTATTATAGTGTAATTGGATTGTATATTTTAAAATACATATCATCCGTTTTTTTTGTTGGATTTTTTTTGTTGTTGCTGTTGATAGTTTGGTTTGTATTATTTTTGTTTGGAGTAGTAACGAAGAAATTTAAGAAGGGAAGTTGGAAAAGTTATTTTGCATTTGTTGTACAATGGGCAAGGATGGGATTTTTATGATGAAGGGAGTTCAGAGAAGAGATGAGGGGTAGGGCACTAATGTTTTAATGCTGTCAGCATACCCCTTATTTACTGATTTTCTCTTTACAACATTGAAAAAACTCAACATGAGAGTTGGAGGATCGAGGTGGTATTTTTCTGCCTTTCTTTAAAGTATTACTTTTACACTAGTCCCGTTTCTGCCTGACCAATTCCACTTTTAAATCCTAAAAGTATGTACATGTAAAAAGATTATGCATACCATGTACTTCTATGTGTATGCATGTTTACATTGTTCTCTGTTAAATGCTAAAGACGATTTTTTTTTACCTCTAGAATTCTCTCCTAAGATTCTTGTGTCATATCCAATTGGCAATAAAGGAACAGATATAAATTTATACAATTATTTTATCATATATTGTCTTTTGATTACTTTACACAGTTTTGATATCTTTCAATGACTTTTTCATGCAAAAATTGAATTGAAAAACCTTGGGTCATTATTCCATGCCTTTTTAAACATTTGACCAAAAAACAAACTGGAGATATCTGATCATTCATTTGCTATGACTTTTCTATGTTAGATCAAAGAGTGATGGGACAAGATAAATCACAAAATGAAATCTTGAGCAATAATGCTATTTTTAGTCATTTTTCCAGATTTTTCTTTGAATGTCAAGGCCAGGAGATGAAGCACAGTGCAGCCTCACTATAACGACATCGTTGGGGCCGAGAATATGTCATTATAGAGTTGTCTTTATAGTTATAGTATAGGGGAGCAACCAAAAATGGCAGGTAAAGTGTACTAAGAATAATTGAACGGTGTGACACATGTACCAGTCTACTTGATTAGCCACGAAACTATGATTATCCACAAAGTGTTTTTCTAGCTTCTCCAAGCGGTAGCCCATGCTTCCTTTCCTTTCTTTTTGAGGCGTCCATACAAATTACAAGTACACATATTAATTTTATTGTTTTGCTCTTAAAACTAAATGTCCAAATGCCAAGCTTGGGGCGAAATAAGTACAGTTGTAGTTGGTTCTACATGTGTTAATAGTCATCAAAATGCGTGTAATTTACTGATTGCCACCATATTGATGTTGCTATCAACGTTTTTACTACAAATATACTGTCATGGCAAGTTTTAATACTAATTATCTACAAGGAAAAAAATCGGGACTTGCTCACCATGTCGGTATTGGGAGGATATCATTAAAACGGAGATTTTTTTAGTGAGGCTGCACTGTATGATGAGCTGTTACCAAAAAATTTACAAAATTTACATCGCTTAAATTTTTTTTTGAGTATCAATGTAAATAAAGGATATTTTTACTTTTCATATTCAAAGTATTGTTTTTTCTTTCCATTTCCAGATCATTTTCTTTTCTTCTATAACCAGAGGGCTTTTGGGTTGTTGTCTTTTTTCAGTTTTCCACTTTAATGTGTAATTTTGTCTATGTTTTTATTCATTTGCTCTTTTCCTTTTCTCATTGAAAAAAAACTGTGACTCTGGATCTTCTCAGTCAGTGATTATAACACCTCCAAACAACCATCATCATCATCATCATCGTCGTCGTCGTCATCATCAACCTTTTTCTTTCTCCAAATAATCATCATCACCATCATTGTCTCTTTGCTATCATCAACCTTATTCTACATCCAAACAACCATCATCCCCATCATTCTCTCTTTACCATCATTGACCTTATTCTCAAATAATGAACATTAACCTTTTAGTCATCTTCATCATCAACACCGTTACATGGTGAACCAATAATGTTTAATAAAAGAAAGACTGGCGACAAGTTCAAAGAATAACTTTTAAAGTTGATCATCGTCAAGTTTCCACAATGAGACTGAGAGTTTTGCTAGAGACCAAAGCTCTCCATTATAATTTAGTAATAGTACCCTTGACCATCATTCTTTTTGTGGTAGACTGGTCATTTGCTAAACATTCAATTCCTTCATTTAAAAAAAACAGTTTTGAATCACAAGTAAAATTTAAGTGTATTTTTTAAATAAGAAAAAGGCAGTTTGGAAATTAGATGTGCATGGCAAATAAGTGGACATAACTCCAATACAATTCTGATGAACATTTCCAGTTAAATATTTCTTTTATTATGACTACTGATTCACCAACATATCTCTCACCTCAAGAACACAAAGGGTGTCAGACAAACAAGTATTCTTCATCTGGCTAAATTCTATATCAAAATAAAAACTCAAAGCATGTTGAAAAACTTTGTATATTTCTTTATTCAATTGCACTGCTTTGTATATAATTCTGCACAGAATATAAAACCTTAGAGGCCCTACTGCTCAATCCATTTATGGATACCAAAAACGCCTCTCAGACAAATATCTTTCCATTGCCAGATCTTCACCACTCTTGTTTCTTACCAATCTGCGACATTTTTTAAGATGGCATTTGATAACTTACTGCTGATAATCCAAGCTGTTGAATTGTCACTCTTTCAAAGTATTTGATTGCCAAACACATCAATTCAACTAAAAAAAATGCTATTCACCACACCATTGTAAAAACAAAAGAGTTCCCTGGATCAAGATAAGCTACTGGGAACAATGACAGAACAGACAAAAATTTGACAGTGAACTGTTCTGGCAAAGTTTGAATTGTAAAACTAGTGTATCAATGCATGTTAAAGAATTCTTTTTGCCAAAAAGCTTCCATTCAAAAATATGAAGTTATATCCTATCACATCATATCAGCATACAAAAGTGAGAAAAATTGATGACATCAATGACTGGGTTAAGAGAGGTGTTTGGAAATATGTAGTTCATGAAGGGTAGCAACTACACTCCCTTTGAATCCAAAATTATATACATGTAGACAACTGTTGGCAATTTTGTCGCAAGACAGAAAAACAAATGAACTTGGCCAAGTATCTATGTGTATATATGCTAACTGGGACACGAGAACTTATCCTAATCACCATCAAGAAAATTAAATTACAGTGGTCTGGATATGAAACACGCCACAACTCTTTTACCAAAAATTGTGTTCAAGGACAAGGGTGCTCTTAGAGGTTTCAGAAAGAGGGGCAGACAAAGATAAACTGTATGGAAGATATGAGGGACATATTGGACATCGACGGACAGCCGGACCCTGATCAGGAAAATGGACATTGCTGGCCCATCAGTCATTCCTAGTCTCCTCCATTCAGGATAATGAGGTGGGGTGAGTTACAAAGGAAGCACTTGGTCACTCAGTATAACACTTAACAAATTCAAGTTTTTATGAAAGGAACAATGAAAGGTTTACCGGATCATGTTGGATTTACAGACTTTTTTGTGAAAGGACTCAGTTATAATTATATAAAGGTATCTGGGAAAATCTATTTAAAAGGGATATATATCGTCGATGTAATTCTCTAAACGTGTACATCCAATTTTTAAAAAAATCTTTTTCTTTCATGTCTCGCTTAAGAAGGCAACCATCCTCCTGTGATTTGACGCTCAAAGTCATCTGACCAATAGAAAGCAAGTATTTATCGTCTGCTATAAACAATGGCTA
>JBCHJU010451203.1:0-13056 GCA_039654505.1 Plocamopherus imperialis
AGCCAGACAGTGCAAATGATCCATGTTACAAATTGCTCTGTCATTTAGAGATGTTTCGTTTAAAAGATTCTGTGCTTGTGCTTTTTGTTGCTGTGCTGTCAAAACTCTTACCGTTGTTTTATTCTTCTCAGGAAGATGTTATTTTTGTATGTGTAAGACTTTTGTGTGGAATTGTAAATTTTGATGGATGGTGACTTCTTGTGTTGTATTTTTTGTTGCAAAGGATTTTCCTCATACGATGAGAGGAGAGCCAGGGCTGTAAGTAATTTTGTAGATCGAGGTCAGTCTGGATGACTACAATTTTGCTCTGGCCTTGGAAATATATATGCCCCTTTTCAGACATTTTGCAGTTCAAGACGAATCTAAGTGCTTTTCTTTTTATCTGCTCATATTGTTATTATGATTTTTTAGGTAGGCATGTTAGGGGAAAACCTCCCATAAAAAACCATTTTCCACCTTTGTCAGATGTTTAAAAGAAAAAGAGATGAACATGTCTATGACTAACTGCTGTCATTTATCTGTGTGCCTTCACAGCTTACAATGTGAGTCAAGAGCCTTTCTACATAACACCACAGATTGGATCTCTAGAGGTATTTAAATCATCCAATGCCAGCCACAAAAATGTGATTCGGCAAACTGTGCTGCAACCTCCAATAAAGTGGTGTCCTTTGACCCTAAGTTTTCCCATTGCCATCATTGGCAACTATAACTGGTGAGAGTTATCTTCTCTCTTTTTTTTTACTTCTTTAATTTATTGATTTAAAAGAACGTGTCTGTTTTAAATTGGTTTGTTGGAGATTTAAGTGTTCAAAAGTAGTGTCTATATATGTTTTGATGTATCCTATTCAATTTACTTGACGTTAACCCTTTTCCAGCGGGTCCCGTATATATTCGCCCCGCTTCGCCCGAGCCGATCATCTACGCTAACGGCGGGTCCCGTATTTTGCCGTCCCCTTGACCACGTGCCAAGCCCAACCGCTACCGGGGGGTCCCGTATTTTGACGTTCTGGCTAGGCGCTCTGAGGTTGTCATCATTCTTCACTCATTTCAGTCAGCTGTAACCACTGTGATTGAATTAAATGACGCTTACACACTTCAACCAATGAAAACTAAGCTTTTATGTGTAATATGACAACATGAAAATTGAAAGGATAAAGGGAAATCGTTCATAATTTGTATGTTTACATCTGAGCTTATATGCCACATGCATTGTTTTTGCCGACAAAGGAATACATATTTTGATGAATTATTCATATAAGGATATGTCTGAGTAGTAAATTTAAGCACTGATCGTCGATTAAGATTTTGAAATGACAGGGGAATCAGTCATAATGTATCCTTTCGATCTCGAGAGTTTGGGACTAGCATGAACCAGATACCCATCGTTACGTCAAGGCTAGCAATAGCCGCGGGCTAAAGCTCGTTCTACCGTGGGCCCCGGCCTTTGTTCTCTCTTCATCAAAGTCAAAGCGGTGTTAGATGTAGATTTCGGCGTTTCATTGAGTAGGGGTAATTATTTCATTCAGAGAGAGCGCTTCATGATAAACAGTAACAACATCATGGCCAGGCCTACATCACATTCCAGCGGCAGGCTCATCCCACGTGAACGTGGGCTAGCGTGACAGGCTACGGCAGCCTCGTACACAGCGAAACTAGGTCAGATGTTGATTTCGGGAGGTCACCAGCGGGTCAGTGTAATGAGTGTTAATGTTTGATTTTTTTGTATAAAAAGTAATGGGCCGATTATCTTGGAATTCAGCCTGCTAATTTACAAATGAATTTTCCTTTTTGCAGCAAACTTTTGTCTCTTTACATATATGCCAAATCTTGATTAGGAAATCTTGGTTATGGAATTCTCTGACATCTTTGTTTGGCCCATTCAAAATAAATCTTGGTATTTTACATTTGTAAAAATAATATGCTCAATATTTTGCCTAACACCCAACACTTTTTTTTTTTTTTAAATCAAATAAGGATAAATAATAAATATACTCAGTCAAACCTGCCCATAGTGGTCACCGAAGATCACACACAAATGTGACCGTTATGGACAGGTGGCCGTTATGAACAGGGACAGTATTATGATGTTGCAAAACTTAATGTAGGTGCTTAATTGCTTCTTATTCCCAGGTCATCACTTTTCATTGAAATAGACTTTTCCGTACCTGACATTAATGGGACTGATGGAGTTTTTGTGGCGGCTAGGGTGGACCTGGGTGGATGTCAGTCATTTGCTGCTCATGGTGTTTTCCTGTTTGCTCTCAAGGATAAAGTTGTTCTGGCTCTGGATTTAGGTAAAAGAATTGAATTTAGCATTAATATTTTTATGTAAGCTTTGACCTGAAAGGGGTATTAATCTATAAATAAGCTGTCCTGTAAAGTAATGGGCTAACTTGATTTATATAATTACTGATTGTTGCCTACAAACAAAAATGATATTTCATGTAAGTACAAAAACATCTGCAAGTCATTGAATTACTTTTTAAGACTGACTGAATAAAGAAAATCTACTTTGTTATGGATAAATGGTAACTATAACATGTTTAAGGAGGAATTACATGATGTTGTCTTTTCATAGCTTTTCTTCTGTCTATGCATGAGTAGTTTCACGTCTACTTTAACCACTATGTTTAATGTCTTTCATGACTGAGAACAGTTTGACGTTTAAAAATTATTTTTTTTTTTAAACGTCCTGAGCTTGGTAAAATTTGCATTTGGACATTGACTTACTTGGCTTACCATAATGACATTTCTGGGCAGGTCTACAGACTTTCTCTGTAATTTCCCTTGATAGGATTCTCCATTTGTTTCTATTTCTGGAGATTGTCAAAGGTCTACCACTGAATTTGTGTCCAGGTGTTATGAAATAGGCTTTCATCGCATTGTGCTTTGTTAGCTGGAATATCTTCATTTTTTCTTAAAATATGCCCCAGTAGGCGCCATGGATGAATACAGCCATTTTTGTTTTCTCTGATTACAAAAGAATAAAATGTTTGCAACAAGCCAAGGCTTACTGAAATTTTACAGGCCTCTGCAACGCGAGCCGCGCCTGAAAATGTGGAGGCGAGACAAATCGAGGTCAGCGATTACCGACGGTGTTGCCAATATAGCATCTCAGGGTGCTAAATTTGGCATAATTTTGACACGCTTAGCTTCCAAATTTTGAATCTTGCATCAAGTGTTTTTTAGATAAATGTAACAATTCTAGCATTATCCAATGCTTTTTTTTTTTTTTTTTGCATATTTAACATTATTTGGCCAATTTGAAAACTTTTCTCAACAATGATGACAAGATGTTAGAATTTTGTCTCTTGAAATTTTCAGCGCCCTAGTTTAAAGCAGACTGTAAGATTGAACAAAAGATTGTTCTAGAGATATAAAAAAAATTTAATCATGATCTCTCTCTTAGACTTTAAAAAATTAACGATAGCATATTCTAGCAAAATTTTGGACATATGCACAATTTTGTCTAAAAAAATTTGGCAACACTGGTCACTGTGTCGTCAGCATATCTAAGGTCCCTGATTTTTGAGCCGTTGATCTTTACCTCATGATATTGGTTGCTTCTGCATCCTGTTCTACTTTTCTCATTATATCTTCAGTGTAGATGCTAAATAGATATGGTGACAGAATACAACCCTGCCTTACACCTTTGCTCACTTCGAAGGGTTCGGGGGTTGATTTGTCCAATTGAAATACACATTTGTCACAAGAATGACCAGATTCACAATTTAAATCAGACACATCTAAATTAAGTCTTAACAAAACTTTTGTTTTTATCAAATTTACCTTTTCTAAAACTTGCCGTGCATTTATAAAATATGTGCCTCCACTACCTTGCCTAAGTTTACCAAATGCCGTTTCTAAGGGTCAGTTGTAAATTTTCCTAGCAATACATATTTATTTGTTTGTAAAAGGTATTTTGCCATTTCAGCAATACCCAAGCAAGTGTGCTCTATAGCAGTGGCTGTGTCAGCTGTCAGCTTTTTTTCTCTTTTGCCTTATGATCCCTTTAAACTTGCAGCAAAATTAGCAAATTCTGTTAAAGTATGTAGTTGGTTATCATCAGAGGACACGAATGCTTCACAAAGAGGATCTCTTTGTCGTACATCTTCATGAAGAGATTTCACATTCATGACTTTAAAAAAATTGATAACTTTTTCCAAAAAAATTACAGTGCCATCAACATTTTCTTTCTGCATGCCTGGGTGATTTATTAAATTAAGGCTTCTTTTGTTTCACTACAAAAAGCTTTTAAACAGGTCTCAACTCTTTGCCTCTCAATTGGTTTTGGATTTGCTGCTTGGAATGTGACTTTAGACAGTTTTATCAATTCCCCATCTTCACATTGTTGAAGCTGACGGATTTGCTGCCATTTAGCAGTCAATTGATCTCCATTGTGGTCATATGTAATTTCTCCAGTTTTCTCTGTAAGCCAATTGTTTCTTATATTTTTTAAGATATGTACAAAATAAAAAAAGTAGGAACATATTGTCATCTGTTTTCCATGGGGATGTTGAAGGAAATTTTTTGAAAAACGCTTGGTTTATTCGGTTATTGTCACAGATTATGCATATTATGGAACCGCCTGCATTTTTGATATGACTTAGGAGAAGCTGTGTCTGCTCAAACATAAACTGTGCATCTAGTCTCCAAACTGGTAGCATCTTAACTAAAAATGAAGGTCCTCCAAAAGGAGAAACCAACATGAAGGCTAGCACTGTTGTTGCCAAATGCTCACTGTTATTGGTGGCTTTGCCAAATAGCATACCTCCATGGTATGTCAGAAGAGGTTTCACGTACACTTCATCTAACAAAAAAAATGAATTGCTTCTGTCTTCCGTCCAACTTCGTGAAAACGTTTGAAATAAAAGTAAAATCACTTGCATTATTTACAACAGATGATAACCGATTTAAAGTGGCAATACTTGGAAGTCCAAAATCTGTGCACAGTTGATAATACAGTGTGCGCGATTTTGCAAAATATTCAAAAGCTCGCACATTGACTTCACTCGAATATTTTAATGTACCAACTTTTGATGTGGCCAAACTAATACATTGTAGATGAAGAACTGACTTTTTAATGATCTAGGTCTACATCTAAACAGTTGAGATAACGCAAAGCTTCTTCTAGTTGGGACCATCTGTTAAGTTTCACAATTTTGTTTTTACATAATGATTTGATTGTGGTTTTGACACCTGCATGAAATCCTTCAAAACTTTGATCAGGAGAGATTTTCAACAAAAAGCGAGGTATACTGGATGAAGGCAAATAACCCACTGACTGAAGACACAACAAGTTTTCACTCCTGAAAGCACTGATGTTAAAAGATAAATTAAAGCTGTGAGCTCCTACACACGCACACAATGAGTCAAATGAAACAATATCTTTTTGTAAATATTCATCTAATTGATCACTTTCAACTGATCTGATTGAAGTACTAGATCTACATGTTGTTCTTGCCAAGGGCACTGGTGTTGGAATCAAACTTTTCGGCAAATCAGGAAAAATGGATGGAGGGTGTTTTGGTCTTAATTTGCCTTTGACAGAAACAGTTTCAAATCCATGTGGAAAATGTTTAATGCAAACAACAGTATATGCAGTATCAGGTATATTGTCACGAGGGATAGCTTTCATCCAACGTTCTCTCTCATCTTTATCCTTAGGAAGTCTATAAACCGTAATCTTGTCAGTGGGATCATAATTTGACCTACAACCAGTAACACAACATTTTCTACCCATTTTGAACACTCAGTAGATTAGTCAATATTCCATTTGAATTAACTGAAATTCTAGATCTATTGTCCACAAAAACTTCTTAAAATCCAGTGCTATAATCTAGATCTATCCTTTGGAAAAACACTATCCGATCCATTCACATGTAAACACGGGGCTGCCATTTTGAATGTTTGCTATCATTACCGGTACCGCTGTTCTTCTCACCTCCCTTGACCTAGTAAATTTCAGGACTGTTTTTCAAGTCAAACACAAATTTTATCAAAATAAAAAACTTTTTATGACAGGAAAAACATAAATTTTACCTTAAAAGAAGATTAATACTAAAGTGGCGATATTTCTTTACCTTTTTCCAAGAAAACGTTACACAGTACTATTTATAGAAATGGGATGACATCAGCTGTGTAAATTGACTCCCGCGTTGTGACCTCATTTTGTCTCGCCTCCACATTTTCAAACTCCGCTCGCGTTGCGGAGGCCGGTAGAGTATAGTAAGCCTTGCCACAGCCCCATTGGACTGCAGCTCGCATCCAATGGACTACAGAATTAGCATGACAATAAGTTTCAATAACATAATTATTATGATCAACAGCTGATGGCCTAGAAACTAGATCATGTTAGTTCTAAACCTAATTTAGGCTAGACAAGCTAGTCCTAATACTTCCATGGAAATGACCACAGCCCCATTGGACTGCAGCTCCTATCCATTGGGATAAAAATACATAAATTATAGAGATACAAACCCAAGAAAACGATAATTTTGAACAATGTTTTGGTCCACAATCAAAACACCCTCCTTCATCGACCAAAGTGATAGCGTCATTGACCTTTGCGCATGCGCGTCTCTCTCTCGTTTCACGCCGTTTTTACGGAAAATGACGAAATGAAAATAATATCATGCTTTTGTAAGCAAAATCTCGTTTAAGTTTCATGGGGCAAATTTTTATAAAACTCATGATGAGCCCACAGAATTACCCCTTTTTTGTAGAGGCTGAGCAGGTCTTGATATTTGTCTTTCTTCAAAGCGTATGGCTTTTCTGTTACATTTCTTAGAATAATTGACATGGCATTGGGAACTGGTTGTGACACCCTCAATTTCTGAATAAGATTCCTTTGTCTGCACTGTTTGGTATTGTCATAATCATAATAGACATTGCCAATGTTTTGCTCATCTGAAGAAGGGCGAAATCTTTTAACCTTTAGCCATTTCACTTTTTCTCTCTGTGTCAAGCTCAAAGTTTTTCAGTGAGTCAGCCAGAGCCTTGAAATTATAAAAATTGAACCTGTCAAATTCTTCCTCTATATAATGTGGCTGTTTTCTTTTAGCTGAATATATTACTTGCACCCACTGTCCTGGTGTGTAAACAGGTATGTTTCTATTGCTTTTTTCTATAGCTATAGCTTTCTCGTATGAAAGCTGATGTTAAATTCATAATTGAAAACATGATGATATGTATTTTCGCTGGGGGAAGCTGTACATCCATCCTCGGCCCACTTTTCCATGTACATGTCATACATCTTTTTCAAAGAAAGTGACGCCTCCAAATATTCCCGTTTGTAATCTTTCCTAGCATAGTGTGATTCAACCCTGGGAAAACTATTAATATGGTTCCGAATATATTTTTTTTCATATATCTTTCCATGTACATGTCATGCGATAAAGTGCCGCCTCCAAATATTCCCGTTTGTAATCTTTCCTAGCATGGTGTGATTCAACCCTGGGAAAACTATTAATACGTTTCCGAATATGTTCTTTTTCATATATCCTTCCCCTTAGCAGATGCTTCCGCCGATTATCGTCTCTACTAAGACCTATGTCTGTTGATTTGTTAATTGCTGTTGCTACAACCATGCCATTTATGTCAAGGGTATCCATGAAATCTTTTTACAAACCTGAATGTGCATGTTATTTGTGTCAAGATGATACGTGTATGTGCATGATCGTCTTGAAACAGACCCAGCCTTAGCCATAATTTTGTTTCTTTTTTTCAACAACTTTCCAAATGTAATCCCTTTGCTTTGCTAGACAACCCATGCCCCAAAAACTTTGATACACTGTTGATCTTTCAGCCGCTGTGATCTTTGAAGAGCACTTATTTCTACAGTTATTACCGCATCCTGATTTCAGCTCTCGCTTCTTTTTCATTTTTCCTGATCTCGTTACATATTCTTCTCCAATGTTTCTCAGACCCTTTCTCATATTGACTTTCCATTCAGCAAAATTTTTTTCCCTTTTTCGGCTTTGCCTCTTATGTTGAATGTTTGGACTTTCAGCAGCTGTCAAACTTGATGTTGAGGCCGATGATGTAAATCTCAAACTCTCATTGACTCCTAACGAATAACTGCCGCAGAATGTTCCCAGCTGTGTTTGGTAGAACTTGTCGAACAACTTTGCTGGACTATCAGTGTGATGGTCCAACTGGACATCCTCTGAAGAAAATGCTGTTTTCGCAGCCACCGTTCTTGCAACTGCTATGGATCCTGATGATGATGACGGTTCATCATCCATGTTTTCGTGGCTAGATTCGGATCTGTTGAGCTCTTTTAATTGAGAGACATAATCCTCATCACTAAAATTCTCATACTCGTGAAACAAATCATATGGGATTGCCTCTTGTGCATCATTTTGCTGTCTTTTGAGATTTGCTAAACGAATATCCTCTGAGGAGTTGAAACTGTCATCATCTTTATCAACTTGACTTTAATGTAGAGAGGAAGAAGTTGCAGTGGTTGTTTTTTGGTGGAGGTGCATCAATGGGGTATCATCTTCATCACAATATGAATCTAGACTCAATGAGTCTATGTTTACTTGGCCATTGGCAATGTCAAAGAAACAATCAGGATTCATACACACTGAATGGGACAAGCTGTAAATAAAATTTGCAACATCGTTCAAACTCTCATGTTGTGACAGATGCAATGCCATCAACCACACACAAACCATGTTCATTTCTGCAGTGAGAATCAAATACATAAAAATAACAAGAATCCTTAATAACTCCTATTGAATATGAGGAAAAGATGTGACCAAATGTGACTACTGCTGTACTTCCTTCTATAAAAATCAAAACATGCAAAAATATTGTCATTGCCCGTGCTACTGCCTAGTACCCCACTCTGTTGTGAAGTGAAACTGATCTGCTTGCCACCTATGCTTACACTATGGCAGATATCGCTTGATAGAAGCATTGTCACATCATGTTCCTTGGTGGCTTCCATGTAGATCTTGTCACCAAGCTCCAATACAAGGTCAATGTCTGAGTAGTCTCAGTTGGCAACCTTCTTGACATGATGATAACCTAGAGCAGTCATGGCCATGGCTGTGCACTGTCGTCCTCTCCCCTCGTATCGAACATCTCCTTGGTGGAAGCTGCCCTTTGTGTGCATTGCCACCATGGTGAACATCCCGTGTGTGGATACTGTTGATTGCACAACACTTAAACCATGAATATGATATGTATATCCATTAAATTAAAAGAGAACAAAATTGTTATGAATAAGATCACTCGAGATTATTAATGGCATGGTTAACCATGATAAGTATCATTGTTTTTATATTAAATGGCACATCTTTCTCTGAATATCATGAATATAATTACTCTTATCTCTCATACTTTTTGAGTTACGGCCAATTTAGTGAGATGGGTCAGAACAAGAATGTTGAAAACAAAGCTACGACAAAAATATTTATTAATATATAACAAAATAGACTGAAGCACACATTTTCATATCAATTTTCAATGTTTAGTTTAATAAAATAAAATAAATAAAATTCCACTTTATTCATCCCCGAAACATGCTTTGCCATGCTTTGAAACAGTCTTTTTTGCAAAGATGTGGCCCTCCAGGATACGTCGCACAGACATCACGTGTGCGTTTTCTTTTTGTTGGGGCGCTGCACACATGGCAGTTTCGGTCGACTTTGTCCGATCCTGATATTTATGTGTTGGGAGCCAGTCTGCACAATAATGTTTACATCATGTGGAACTTTCTTGGCGACTTTCTCCACAACTGCAAGTTTGCAAAATTGTTTAATGAGTTTTTCTTTGAAGTCACATAGTGACCACCTTTTGAAATTTGGATTTCGGTGGTGCTGAGCGATTTGAAAGAGGATGCTTGAATTTATCAATGATAGCTCAAGCAAGAAGTGGAAGATTTTCTTCCACCACTTATATGACTTCCTCTTCTGCAGTCTATAGTATTGGACCTGTTGATCTGCCCAGTTGCAGCCATTCATGAATTGATTGTAATCATGGATGGTGGTGGGCTTTGTGACGACATCCCGTCTCCGTCGAATTTCCGTTGTCTCCACGGCTCCATCGATGGTTACCGCAACGACGTTTTTCTTCGCCTTCTCAACTGGAAAGGCAACTAGCAGTATGCTGTCATCACCATTCAGGTACCACTGAATCTGAAGAAAATCCAGGCAAAGGTTCTTCAGCTGTTGTGGGAAATTCCTCCAACGAACCTCGACAGTTCTTGTACAGTGGAAACTTCGACTTTGCAGAAAGTCGAGAAGCGGCATCGATGAATGGAACCTGTCCTCGAAAATGTGGTGACCCTTTTCTAGAGGCCACAGTAGTTTCTCAAAAATCTTTATGGTCTGTGCCGCTGTTGGGTCCATGCGTGGATCATGCGCCATGTCCCGTCCGTAGTAAGTGAACATGTTTACCACATATCCATTGCTGCTGTCACACAATCCGAATGTTTTGATATGATATTTTGAGGGCTTTGTGGCATTGAATTGTTTATATTTTCATCATCCATGAAAGCCCACTACCATTTCGTCGAGGGAGACATTTTCAGATGGGTAATATTGCGCTTGAAAGGAACGCATGAGCTTCTCCAAGAAGGGTTCAACTTTGTCTTGCCTCTCGGCATAAGCACCACTAGCATGGAGAAATGCATGGTACAGTGCCTCAAAGCGATTCCTTGCCATTGTTTCGCCATACCATGAGGTGTGAAGATGTCCCTTGTGACTCCAGAAATTCCTTATTTTATTTCTTGTGTTCAGCCCCATAGCCAACAGTATGGTGAAAAAGCGGAACAATTCATCTCGGTTGATTGGGTTGAAGTTCGAGAAGCAGAGTACCTGGCAATAAATAAACAAATTTAAAAAAAAAGCAGTGTCTCTCTCACCATTACACTCCTCCAAGGACATGAATGGGACAGAAGGCAAAGGAAATTTATGGAAAAGACCCCGAGAAACCTCATCCACTTTGAGTGTCAAGTCCTCAAAAGTGGTACAGGTAGAAAAGTCATTCATGACAGATTGAAAAAATTCTTGCCTAGACAATTCAGTATTAGTATTATTGAAACGTTCCATTAACGCATCATTCAGACTGACATCTGAATTAGAAAAAGGAGATACATCACTAATCAAATTACAAGGAACTGACTTCCATGTCCTATCGATAAAATTTGCATTCATAAATCAACAACTGCTACAAAAGCAAGACAAGTTCTTTCCTTTCAGACAGCCCTTAGACTAGACTGGATTTTTAATGAATGAAGCTGTCTTATACTCTTGGCTGCCTTTACGTCATTTCTCGAGATGACTCTTGGAACATTATCAAGTAAATGGAAATTCTGAATCCTGTGCTCACACATCTCATCAGATCCAAAAGAAAGATCATTTTGACAGAAGTCAAACATTGATTTCGCATCACTGATTTCATAGCGGCAAGAAGCGATCGCCTGAGTGGCACTCGTCTTGACTCTTCCACCTGCTGAGTCACACATGTTTTTGCTGTGTCTGGGTCCAAAAAAGTATCTCTCAATTTCAACTGGAAAAGCAAGTTGACTCAGCAAGTGGAAGGGCAAACGAGATTTATACTGCGCACTGCAGTTGTCAGACCAAATAAAAACTTTACTTAGACTTTTTTTTTTTATTAAGGATCAGTTTTACTGTTTGTTCTAAAATCTGATGAGACATTTGAGCTTCATGACGGAGATCATCTGATAAAAAAATTTCATAACGAATGATTTCTGCTCCACATTCACATTTATAAAGCAGAACACAGGGATGTACTGTAACTTGTTTATAGCCCCAATGGCAACTTTGAGGAGCATCTTGCTGTTTGCACAGCATGTTTTCTGCAAAGTCTACAATGATTATACACTGGTCGTTGGTTAAGTAGAGACGCAGAGTCTGGAATGACTGTCTCTGCCAGTAATTGCGAATAAACTGGTGCCATGAAAGTTTTTTTATTTCACAAAAAAGATCAGAAATAAGTTCACAAAATGTGCCTGATTTTCATAGTTTTTTCACTCTACTGGAGCCATTGTCCTTGACAGTCTCCCATCTATTCCAGGAGTACTTTCCTCCAGCCTTTCACTTAAGGTCATCAGAATTTGCTCCTTGACATCATCTACCCCACAGTTACTACATTTTCGTGAATAGCATTGGCGCGTTTTGTCCGGGCACAGAGTCATGGTAGAAATCGAATCTATATCTGTCTTAACAACTAAAAATGAATTTAGCACACACATTTTCATTTTTGGATTCAAGCATATGTCACACAAAGCTTGGCGGAACTTTGTCTTTGTCACAGATAGCACAGATTTCGGTTTATACCTAAAAAAATGTCCTGAGGCTCAGTTTCGGATTATGAGTCCTATCACAAAAAGTTTTGAAAGCCTGTTTGACGGGTCTGTCAAGAATTTTTTTGTCCACACCCTTTTTGTCGGGTAAGGGAATTCCTATTTCATGGAAATAATTTTCAACAACGACCTTGTTCTTTGATAACGATGTACGTTTATATGGCGACAGTTCACCGAATGACGGCAGTAGGCTTCTCCTTGCAATTAAGGACTTTTTATCCCTCTTGTGAGATATGGGCTTCAACGCATTTTTAAGAAGCTCTGAGGCTGGTGGTGGGGGAGTTTTCAGAGCTTCAAGATGCCGTCTTGTTTCAGGCTCTTTAGTTTTGATGAGCCCCCTCAAAATGTGTGCAAGGGGCACGCCAGAAGCCTTGATTTTGCCCCTCGCTCGACTCACAGCTTTTTTCAGAGCCCCCTCTGATGGGAATGGCGGATCAGGTGCATTGTGAGCAAGACATGGTGGAGTTGCTGAGGTGGGGTGGCTGTTTGAGCTTTTTTCTCAGCATAACGAATTCTTTGTTGTTTATTTATTTCTGCCTTCTTGCGTCCTGACAGATTTGCCCTGTACAACCTGTTTGTCGATGGGTTGTCTCTTTATCTGCCAATTTTTTCTTCGCTCTAAATTATGCGCTCAAACTTCTTGACGCGATACACCATCAAGGTCTTCGGATTGCTCTTGGAGCTTTCAGAACGTCACCAGTAAAGAGTTTATACGC
>JBCHJU010451314.1:0-13055 GCA_039654505.1 Plocamopherus imperialis
CCCCCTTCCTCCCATATGTGTCTCTCTAAATTCTGTAATTTATTTCAAAACTAATCTATATATTAAAAAAAATATATAGGCCTATATACGTTATAGTTATATATATCCATGTATACTGTGCTCTTCCCTTCTTTTACACTTTCTTTCTATCATAGCGTTTCGCTGACTGCCGTAGTGACATAGGCTAGAACATGCACCGCAATACGGATTCGAGAACTAGACCAACCTTAAGACTTACTAACTTTCCAAGGCTTGATCTTTTTGTGATTTGCTGTTTTAAAATCATGGAAACAATGATAATCAACTCGTTTTTAAAGAGAGTTTATTCAATTTTAACCGGTCTGCAGGTGAAGCGGAGGCGAGAGTGAGTCAGCGCCGTGTGGCGTGTGTATAGCTAAGAATATTACTGATTAGTGTACGAACTAGTACACATTACATAATGAACCGGCAAATTGTGTATCGCTATATTACACTGTAGTGTAAAAGACACACGCCGTTGGGACCAGTCGGGGCCAGTTCAAAATTATACTTTAAGCGTTTTGTGCGCATTCAACCCCAGCTTTGATAGGTAAAGATCTAAGTGAGGATCATTTTTGCATTTCCGTATGCAAAGACGATCGATCTGCAAACAAGGAAAGTTCAACAAAACGAAATGGTAATTTTTAAAATCAGCCGATTGATGAAATACCGGTACCATAATTTCAATCTCATATTAGGCTACACGTATATATATATCTCAAGTTCTACGGATTTGATTTCGACGTTCTAAGCAACCAATATAATAATATATTAACTTAAAGGGCTCTCCATACTCGTTAAAATCATGTATCGCATGAAAGTTGAAATGGAAATGTTCGTGCAACTGAGAAAAATGCGATTTAAAACAATGAGTGTCACAGTTCGCTATCCTCGGTCACAAAAACCTATGGGCGACTGCTTGCTAGATCATCCAGACTGGACCGATGCGGTAGGCCTACATGACTACATGTACCTTCACGTAGTTAATTGACGCTGTTTAATGTTTTGGACCGATAGTAGCCAAATGGGCGTCCTCTTTGCTCGCGTTCACTGAAGTGGCTATTTTAATCAGGGGAAATCAGTATTCAGTTGTAAAAAATGGTCAGCAAAAAATCCAAATTATGCAAATTTATGCACGGACATCCAAAAAACGCGGCCGCATAAAACCGCGGGGACAGTTTAAAGTAGAAATAAAGAAGTACATGTATTTTTGCTTTGTTGAGATTGAAAATAAAATGAGAAAAAATGAATCTTTGAATCTTTCTGAATGTTACATATTTGAAATATTCATATTATTTGTTTGTAGATTATATTGCAAGCTTTCCAATAATGCCTCTAAATTTGATGTCTGCCATCATTTGCTTTTCTTACATTTTTGTATTATGTATGATTTTTATCTCTCTGTGATATTAAATATGTCTTGAATATAATGGGCTTTTTTTATTTGTTTTCTTTTTGGTGTCTTGTTTGTTTTTTCTTGCAAACCTCCTAATTACCATGTACAAAAATAAAATTCAGTAAGATTAAAGATCTCTTGTATTCAGTTATCTCCAAATTCTGTCAAACCGATCACAAAAAATCTGTCTCATCTATATTGATAGTTTGATTTGTTTTGACATGATTGCAATTTGAAAGTGGATTTGAAGCTGTATAAGCTATTTAGTTATGTGACCATTGTGAACAAAAGAAAATTGATCAATGGCCAAAAGTGATTGTATCTTTATTCAACATAATCAGAGAAGCCCCTGATTTATTTCTTAATTGACTTAAAATAAATTTTCAAGCACAGACAATTGTTTCTTAACTTCCAAATCTTTGAAATTAATGTTTGTATTGGCACTGTGTAACTCTGTTGAAAATTTTCATTTTAACAATGCATACATTTAAATCTTTTTTTTTTTTTTTTTACAACCAAAGCTAACTCAATTTCCCCTTTCTTGCCTACAACCTTTTATGTTTTGCCATATTTTCCAGTCGTGACTATTTTCAGAAGCAAAGAGATTGGTTCAATTAAATTTTAATAATGGCCAAAAATCTTAAGAGGTTGAGATGAAAAAGATAATTTTGACAGCAAGACCGATGACTGCATTTCCTTTTTTTTTTTTTTTCTTTTTAGATTTGATTTGTTTTGCTTTTGTGCTGTATTTTCTTGTTTGTTTTGTTGCTTTTTGGAGGTTTTGTTTTCTTTTAGTTTTTGGTGTGTTGATCATTTCATTTTGTCATTTCCATTTTTAAAATGTATTAAATCTTTAAGAGGAGTTCTCTTCTTGTGTTTTCATTATTTGCAGCATTACGTTTAACAAAATGCCTATAAATTCAGGAACTACTATCAGAAGGCTGTCAGATAAATGACAAATATGCAAGATATGGACAAGTAAAGTTATTTCCCTGAAAACAAAATCAAAGTTGTACAACTCCATTGTGCTAATATATAGAGCAGAGTGCTGAAAAATTCTACTGGATGTGGCCAGTGGACTAGTACTAGTAGTTGTTCATTTTTCTATGGGAAGGTACTTACTCCTTAGAAATTATTTATGAAAATCTTTGCAAATTCTGTCAAAGACCTTTGAGAATACTCTGTGATTCCAGTACGTGCCATTATTTTTTCCAGAGATATTTTACAGTGAAATATTACAAATGACATTTGTAACAAGAATATTAGTATTGACTGACAGCCAATCCATACGACTGTAATAATAATAATAATGATATAACTAAATAGCTTTTCTATAGCAAACTTTCAATAGATATCAATACATTTGATTGAAAACACCCACTATTACCTTGATTTATTCTTTTTCAATGCTTCCAATGCTTTGGTATTATTCTTTCTGAATTAATTAACATGTTATATGAACGGACTTTATCCACCCTGACATGACTTTACCCCATATAAACAACTGCCGGAAAGGGGTGCACTTTTAATTATAACAGATTTTTCCTTTTGGACTTACAGTTGGTGCTTTTTGCTCTATGTATCAATGAGATTTCCCTTTAAGTTGGTTTTATAGGAGTGATTACTTGTGTTTGTTTTTGAATAGGTTCATTTATTCTGATTTCATTTTCATTCGATTAAATGTAATATGTGTGTATTATACACATGAGGGGAAAAAATAATTGAACTTTATCTGCTTTTCTTTTAAAAATAAGAATCACATGTCATGTGCCTGTTTTTCGCCTTTCATGTACATGCTTTTCAGTTTGTTTTTCACTACTCCTAATTGGCGGGATTTTAGTTTGAAATAATTGAAATTTTAATTAATGGAAAAAACATTAAAATAAGAGATGGTATACATTTTTGTTATGTAAATTATGTTTCTTATTGTGTTTAGTCTTCTTCTTTTCTGTATTTTCCCCAAAAATGTTCTTTTTGCAGGAAGTTGAAGACACTGTGGATGACTCTGAAGTTGACGATGAAAATGAAATCGGTGAAGAAGATGATGAAACTGAGTTGCCTGATGACGAAAAAGATGAGGATGATGATGAGGAGAACCAACCTTATTTACAGAAGCTTGCTTCAGGTAAAAGATAGTTTGTTATTCGGGGAGTGTGTCTTGGTTTGTTTTTTTTGTTGTTTTTTTTCTTGCGGGGTGGTAGAAGAATGGTGGTTTGTAGGAGCAGACTCATAGCATACAACTTGATGTTTGATCAATCTATTATCATGATATGGATTAGTTTTTGGGGTTTTGGGGTGTTTTTTTTTTTTAAGAGAAGGGAGGTGGGGAGAAGTGTTTGTTTTTTCTTATTCTTTTTGCTTTCTACCTTTTCTCCTTTATTCTAAATTTATTTGTTTCAATCATTTGCAATGCATTCTCTACTGACTGGGTTGGTTTTTGGTTTTGTGATTTATTTATTATTATTATTATTATTATTATTATTATTATTATTATTATTATTATTATTATTATTATTATCATTATTATTATTATTATTTATATAGAGTTTTTCAAGTGATTAGATTATCCTTAGGGTGTATGGCGAGCACTCTGATAATTGTTTATTAGACAATTGAGTAATGTTACTCCACCTGTGTAATGTTACTCTCTCCCAGTTTTTGTCTCTGTCAGGGTTACTCATAACAGAATCCATCCCTCCAATTTTTATTCAGAGCAATTGCAAATGGCCTCTTATTATCTTAACTGTTCACGTCTACAGAAGAATTCGAAGAGGAGCCAGTTAAAGAAGAGTTTTGGGAAGACCTAGATGATGTTGAGTTTATATCCGAACGCAAACGACATGATACAGCAGGTCTGCAAGGCACCTGGACTTCTTGCAATACTAAAACAAACAGAAAAAAAAATACCCAAACTCCCCCATGTCTTACTAACGCTAACACTTTGCTGACACAATTTTCTTTCTTGGCCTTGTATTAGGTTCTTTGATTTGTCGTGTGTTTTGATTCACAGTAACATTTGTGCTGTAGTGTAGTAATATTAAGTGGATGAGGGTAGTGGTGTGCCTTTGGTCATAGTGTTAACATTAGACATGGGTTTGTCCCAATGAAGAGTTTGGTGGATTCTATCCCTTTTGCTAGATCATAACTTTCCCTATTGGTTTGCGCTTAGATTGTTGATTCATATTTTTCTACATATTTAAATAGGGGATTGAAATAGAGTTAAAAATGCTTGTAGCATGTATTCTGATAAAAGCCTTAAAATCCTTTTATTCTCAAGTATCAGTTACTTTAGTGGCTATTGGAGTATATCTTAAAAGCCGCTTATTTTCGTTAATCATTTACTATGACTATTTGTCTCTGAAGTTTTTGCATCTTTCATGGTAATTTTTTTATCTTGCATGACAGCTCATTAAAGATCTAATGTGCATCCAAAATCCTGTAGCATGAGTTATAATCAGATCTTAGGCTGGAAACCATATTATTCTGATTCATAATTCTCACTGGTTGCACATTGTCAAAAAGAGTTTCATTCTAATGAGTCAACGACTATCTCGGACCTGATATCTAAGCTCTCTTGACTGTGTTTGTGAGCCTCTGAGAAGATTCAGTTTACCATTGAAAGAAATTTAAAAGTTATATTTGTGGATTTAAAAATAATGAATTTTCTTACAGCAACCAATAGTTTTTTTGCATAAAGATGCTGTGCTGCTGCATTTATTTTTATTTAATTCAAAACTGAACTAGCAGAGTTGTTCTTTAAAATTTGTAATCATTTGATGTTATAGGTTATAGGTTTGGTTAAGGGCCAATGCTTTTGCTTAGATCAAAGAACCTTTAAATGCCTTGACATACAGTATACAGGAATAGTAGCAAATAAATGATAGTGAAGTGATACATATTGTTAAAGATTTACATCATTCATCAAACGTGTACTTCATGGTATGGAGCTCTTTATCAATGGCAATCTTAAAGCTATGTATAGATTTTTAGGCTATTTTTTCCAATTTCAGATTGTTCCAAATTTTCACCATTCAAAAAACCGGCATGATTTTGCAATGTTGTCAAAATAACCAAGAATTACAGTTGTCCAATCTAGAGGAATTGAGTGATGTAAATAGCTTTTTGATTGTGTCAATTGAAGTAAAAGGGTGCATAGAACATATTTTCTTTAGTTCTAGGGAGAGAGACTGCTCAGTGCACTAACTCATTTTTCCATAAACTTAAACGTACTTGACTTAAAAAAGGCACTTCAAGTTTTCACCAAATCAAGTCTATATTTTATGAACACAAATTTCAGCACTGTTCTTTTTGAAGTATAATCAATTTTTGTGACTGATCAAAACCTCTTTCTTGTCTTCATTTATGACTTGTTAATTTATATTCAGGCCTTTGCATATTTGACAAACACTTCTGTTTTTTTTTTTGTGTGTGGTTTTTTAAGTATATTCAAAATGTCTTATGTTGTTAATGTAATTCACTTGCTGCCTTTAGAGTAAAATGATAAGAAAGCCCATATGTATTAATAGTACATTTAAGTTTGGTAATGAGCAAAACAGATATTTGTTGATCCTAGGATTGAGTTCTTTGGAATGTCAGAGGAAGAATAGTGTGTCTTTGAGAATAGATCATTTTACACACATATGGCCACATACATGAAGTGTCAACCAATAAGAAACTTACAAAGTATTACAGTGCCCTAATAACACAATCTTCCATTCAAGATTTCTACCCCTCATCTTTGTCTTTCCACACCTTTAGATCTAGATACCTAGATTAATAAAAGATATCCATTTCTTATCATCCAAGATTTAGATCTAGGATGATTAGAAATATACTTATTTTATTAATCTAGACAAGTGTGATGAGACAAACATGGGAAGGGGGGTGGGGTAAAAAATCTTGAATGTGAAATTGTTATTTAGTAAGTTTCTTATTAGTTAACACTTCATGTTTATGGCCTTTAGTGTACAATCTTTCTGTATAGATATTAAGATCGATGCAATCACACTTAAAAGATCTAAAAGCACTATTATAAGTGAACATAGCTCAGAATTGTAGATTTATTTTCTCAGTCTTCTCTCATTTTGCAACTCATTTAGTGTACAATTAATTATTGTACTTATTTGCCCTAGCCATGAATTATAGATTGTGGTTTTTTAATTTGAAGTGACTATTGCACTAAAAAAAACAATATAATTAACCTTTGTTGATAAAAGAGCATTTCACTCTCAATCTTCTTGTAATTTTGGTTTCTTGAAATACATTTTGTTTGTGTGATGTTTTTCCACATGACAATTTTTTAAAACAAATTCTTTTGTTACATATTATTTTACATACAAAAAGGGCACTTTTTAGTGGTCGTCACTATTTTTTTTTCTTTTTTAATGATTGAGCAGGGTCAAAATGATATACAGTTTATATTTCATTTACCTTACTTAATTGAAATGTTAAATTTCTAGACCAATAATTGTTATTACCTGTTTTAAGGCACTACAATTCTAGATATTTTTTTGAGGTTTGATTTCTGTATATGATTTTCTGTTCTTTTGTAATTGAACTGAAACTTTTTTGTTTTACTTTGTTTCAGATTTTAATTCCTTTCTGAAATCAAAATTTTCTAGTGATGAAGAAACAGGAGATAAAAGTGGAACTGAAACTGCTGAAGAGGATCAGAAGCCCACAGATGAAGGTGATTACCTTTTTAATCTGAACTTTATTTCTTACATAACGGTAAAAGTGGATAAAGGATAGCTTTCTGTGTGACTCAGTGGAAGGAGACATTATGCAATTATGTAAATAAAAGGCATGCCAAAGCAATAAAAAAGTATAGCTCTGTGAATGTGTATATATAAATTTGTGGTTGCTTTGCCGTAATTGAAAATATGGTCATTTTCAACAAAGGACAAATTACGTAAGTTTTCTATATGAAAATACAGTCTACTGCTAGTTATCTGGCCGCTACTTATCCGGCATGCTCAGCTATACCGTCATAATCTCAGGGAACAAAATAAATGGCTATGTTTTCCCTATATTCTTTCCGGCATGTTCACTTATTCACCTCTGGCATCAAAAATTGGGGGAACGGATAAGTATTTTACTTTCAAATACCATCCAGTTATCCGACATTTGATTTTTTCGAGATGCGTGACGAGAGCAGATCTTCACACCACCCGACAGACAATGTCAAACACAGCAAAACTGGCTAGACACAAAAGGCATGGAGCAGGAAGAATAACAAAGCTGCTCGAGGTGTCTTGGTGTCTCATAACTGGTGATTCGTCTTGACCAACTGGGCTAGTGAAAATGTTTACTCGCGTGATCCCATTTGTGTCCCCAATGAATGGCCTACATAATCAGTGTTGGAATTGACAGTGTCATGTTGAAATGATACAGTGCTCACCGCTTATAAGAACACCTCAAATCAGGAGCTCAGGTGTTTTTATATCTGATGTTTTCTTTTAACCAATGTTCACTTTGGGATCAAAAACAAGATGTAGTGAGCACTATGAAGGAGGGTCTGTACGATACTATCATTATCTGCCCGAAAGGGTGGGGTTGAACCAATACTGATTTGATTGAGCAGATATTCCCACCCCCATAAAGAAAGTCACATGTAGGCGTATCACAAGATTGACCAAACAATAGGCAACTGTCTGACCAGCCATCCATCCGGTCCACCCCTACACCTCATGGCTCGTTTATTGCTTGTTCCCTTATCTGCTTACGTGGCTGTGTCTTTGTCTTCATCAAAGAAAGCATGAGATCTAGACACAGATGCCGATTGATGTCACCAATCGTCTCATGTAATGTCAACACTAGCTTATGTTGGCGAGGGCTGGAGATGACAGGCCAGTGCTACATTATCGCCCTGTGCAACAGAGTGTCAAAATGCTGTTTGCATGCTTACAGTCAGGTGCCATCATAAGGAATTTGGGGGCAAAATTGCTACATCTTGATTTTATTGAAAGAGATTTTACCAGGGAAATAACTCGCCTGGTTTTCTTTTATGCGATGTTGCGTTCCTACAACTGATGGAAATAAACAGTAACGTATTTTGCAAGTCAGAAAATCGTTCTTATAACTGATGTGTTCTTATAAGCGGCGTTCTTATAAGCGGTGAGTATTGTACCATACCGCATATCTTTTCATCAGCATATTGCATTAAGGGATCTTTATTCACAATAGTAAATGATAATCAATTTGCATGCACATTATTGTTACATACATGAAGATATTCGTCAGAGACTCGTTCTAACTTTTCCTTCTCCTTGTACATCACATTATCAATTTTCCTTTCGCCGGCATGTTCACTTATCCAATATTTTTTTCAGGAACGGACTATGCTGGACAACTGGCATTACGTTTAACTGTATACTTATTTTCAACAAGAGATAAATTACATAAATGTTTCTCCAAGAAAATTAGTTGCTTTTGTTGGTTTAAAAAATTAAGGTGTGATTTTGTTTGTCTTCTCTCTTTTTTGCTATTATTGTTTTGCTTTTATCAAAATTTATGTTTTGTCGTTTTTATTAGGTTGTTGCCCATTTTGTTTTTGCTAGTTGTTAGTTTCTTTGGAGGGGGGGGGGGGGTGTTTGTAGAGGGAGGGAGTAATTTTATTTATTTATTTATATTTTTTTTGTAAATGGTATAATTGGTTGGTTTTTTTTTTTCATTTTCCTTTGAAGATCATGGAACAATCACACCGCCCCAAGCAAGTGTTGAAACAGAAGAAGAAGTTGAAGCTTCAGAGGATGCTAAGACTGTTGAAAAGGAGGACACCCAGGAGTTGGGGACAAAGGAGCAAACAGACAAGGAGGACAAGCCAGCCGTCCCTGGCACTTCAGAAGAAGGGCTCAATTTCATACCAGAAAAGGAAGTGAAGAAAAGTGCCGATGTCAAAATAGAAGAATCAGCTAACCAGGAACCAGTGATATTTACTATGGATGATGAAGATGACAACTCCTCGGAAGACATACCAATTTATGATCCTTCGTCAATTCCTTTAGGCCGGGACTTTGGAGAGGATGAAACTAAAAAGGAAAGTAAGCAGGATAATTTTGCAAGTGTTAGCAGTAATGGAGATGTAACAGTTAACGGAGAGAAGAAAGACGCCAGCCAGGAGTTAAGTAAAGACAAAATGAAAGATGATGAGCAAGAAAAAGAGGAGAAACCCAAGGAAGAGACTGTACAGGTAGATAGCACTGAGAAAGCAGATGGAGATGAAATGAAAGACCCTGCTAAGAAAGAAGGGGATATTAACCAGGCGGTGAAAAAAGACGTAACTGGAGACGATTCAGCCAAAAACAAAGAGCTACTTGAGGACGAGGAAGCTGAGGCCGATGCCAGTGATGAAATGGAAAAAGATGAAATGAAGGATGATAAGGAAACAAAGGTTGTACAACCTGTGGAAGAAGAAAAGCAGGGAAGCATCCACCCCTTGACAGGTGAGAGTGACTCTATTGGAGAGGCTGGTCATGAAGAAGTAGCAAAAGCAGAAGATACCACAGATGATAAAGGCAAGCCTGGGGATGGAATGCTGAACAGTATAATAGATGGTCCTTCACTTACTGATAGAACTAAAGAACCCATTTCTGAGAAAGATGAGGTCAAAGACAAACCCATCATGCCAGGGATTGAGAAGGATTTGGAAGCGGAAATAATGGATGGAGAGAAAGTAGATAGCGTTACTGAAACCATAAAAGATGCTGTACAGAAGAAGGAAAAGTTGACCGAATCAAGTGATTCACCAATCACAGATAATGTAAGTGTAAAAGATAATGCACTAGATAGCACTGGTGTAGATGCTCAAAGAGAAACATCTACAGATAACCAGGAAGCACATTCTTTATTGAAAGACGATGAACCATCCAGGATGAGTGGACAGAAAGCAGGTGTTCCAGGAGATGGGGAAAAGTCTGTTGATGAACCGCCAGTCTCAGTAGGGAATGAAAATAAACCTGTTGAAGAGCAAGAAACCGATGTGCCACCAGTTAGCTCTGGAGGGAAGGAAACCCCCTCCCTAGAAAACTCAGGGCCAGAAGTGGAAAGTGAAGGAAAAGAGAAAGTTGATATAATGGATGGTTTCAAACCAGAATCAATCAAGGATAAAGTTGAAACTGCAGGAGTCAATGAGGGTCTTGATAGCAGTATGTCTTCAGTTGACCAAGGTTTCAGTACCTCAGAAACACCTGGTTTAGCCAAACATCACATGGAAACAACTAGTTCTCTCAGTGCTGACAGCTCTTCATTAATGGAGACCCCATCCCCCAGTACTGAATCTGATAATTTGTCCAAGAATGATGATTTTCAAACGATGGTTGAAGATGGAACGACCCTTGTCTTTGATGCTAATGGTAATTACGTTACGGCTATTTTCCCAGAGTTACATTCAATGGATGATGCAGAACGAGTTGTAAAAGCCACCACGACATCATTTCCTGGTGAAATGAGCAAAAATTTAAAAGAAGAGTCAGTTCAAGATATTTCTCCATCCTCCACATTACAAGAAACTACAGCTACTCAAACAGCTGTAGAAGATTTATCTCCTCCACCACCTGCCAGCAATAATTCAAGGGTAGCTGATGCTCCTGACTCTAAACCTGAAGATTTGGAGCCCCAATCAGAAGTGATCAATGGAATTTACCAAAGTTCTGACTTTAACAGTAGGAGAGTCTTGTCCTTGAACCGCGAGCAGTACCCAGGGCAACAGCTTGAAGATGCATCGTCCATCGAACCCACCCCCGCTGTTGAAGATGCTCAGACAAAGAGCCCTGCTCCTGGAGCAACTACTAAAGCTGATGTTGAAAGTGAAGGCGGGGAAAAGCATGAGAGGAAGGCTGGGGGTGAATTTTTCTTTGAGAGCCGGACCGTGCCACGTGACAGAGAAGAAATAGGCGATTTGCTAGAGAAAGCGTATCGTGAAGATTCCATTCAGGAAGGTGCAATGGGAACTGACAAAGAAAAAACTGAGCCATCATCATCCGTGACTGAGAAACCAAGCAGTGTGAGTATTATGAAAGACAATGTTAAAACTTGTTCTTGGCATATATATATCTTGTTCAATTGCCATGCAATAGTCTCCACCCTATAACCCGCCTGTTGGGTGATAAAGGAAAAGGGTATCCTACTTAGATAGAGCAGAATATAAGATGTACAAACGAGCCGCTTAATTTACCCCCTGAGGGAAATTAGTCTCCCATCACCGCAAACAGGGGCAATTAGTGTCAATAACCTTGTCGAAGGGTTAAATAACATTGTCCTGCACAGGATTTGAACCACAAACTTTTCAGTTGCTTGCCCAAAGTACAACTACTGTGCCACTGTGACCACAATAAAAGAGAGGCTGAGATCAAATTTAACAAAGATCTATATTCTTTTGAGTGGATCCTAAAGAATGAAAAAGATAAATCGATAAATCTGTCCCAAATCAGTAGAGTATAGATCTTTGTTGACTTTTATCAATCACAATCTAAATTCTAAGCTTACTCAATAGAAATATTTTTCATTAATCTAATGTTTAAATGCAGTCATCATTATCTTTTTACAAGCTTTCATAGAGCTGTGATAATTCTTTTTATTTGAATAATTCTTGTTGAGAACATTGTCATGAAAAAATACATCACCAGAGATGGCAACATTTGGTCCACTGCTTACAATTGAGAGTGTCGGCGTCCCCATGCCAGTCTTCAACCAGTTTCTTTCATTGCCCTTTCTATTGTTTTCAGTATTTTATTTTTGTCTTGACGTATTGATGATCATTTAATTTAAAAAATTATTATTAAAAAATTTAACAAAAATTTAGTACCACTTTATTACTTTTGATTTTATGAAATTGTGAAAAATTGATCCATATTCATGCAAGTCTGAAAATTTATGATGATGTTTTATACTCCTATATTGTTTTTAAATGTCCAACACGTATCACACTTTATTCATATAATTTGTACCTGATAAATTTTAATTCTTATTTTAATGTTGAAAAGTGAAAAAGTGCCTAGATGTCTAGGCATAAGGGGCTACGGAAATAATATTCTTCTTATTATTATTATTGTCATCTCCGTACAGTTCTTTGCAAGTCAGTTGGTGGCTTGCAGTTTGTGGTACATGTATGCAGCCTATCCATCTCCACCTTCTTTTCTGTATTAATTGTGAAAATATTCTTTTAATAACAATTTCTTTTTTTTTTTTTCGTTCTTTATTGCTTATCATTCTTTTATCTGTCAAGGAGCCAAATGGAATGAGGGATCAGGTTCCACCTCCCAACACTGGTGATCAGACACAACCGGATCCGTATCTCACTGATTCGCACTTGGCAAGAAAAATTGATGATCTTGAAGGCAAAGAGGAGGAGTCTGAAATAGTCCATTCCAGTCAGCGAGATCCAAGTGACATTGATGCATCCATAGACCCGCGAATCAGATTCATTATTGCCAGAGTATGAGCAAGAATAGTGATATTCGTAGATTTCATGTATATAATGATTTAACAACTTTAGTCTCACATCAAGCGCACTATTGACCTTGTATATTTCTTTCTTTTCTTTTTTTTTTTCTCTTTTAACAAAAAAACACACAAAACAAATGAAAAATAAATACATCTCTCTCTCTCTCTCTCTCTCTCTCTCTCTCTCTCTCTCTCTCTC
>JBCHJU010451425.1:0-13052 GCA_039654505.1 Plocamopherus imperialis
CTCTCTCTCTCTCTCTCTCTCTCTCTCTCTCTCTCTCTCACACACACACACACACACACACACACACACACACACTCTCTCTCTCTCTCCCAAACACCCACACCCAATCTCTCCTTCTCCCACTCTCTCTCCTCCTCTTTCCTTCTCTCCCCTCCCCTCTTTCTCTTTTTCTCTCCTTCTCCCTCCCCCTCTACCTCTCTCTCCTTGGTTCTCCCGCTCCCTCCCTCTCTCTTTCCTTCTCCCTCTCTCCCTCTCTTTCCTTCTCCCTCTCTCCCTCTCTTTCCTTCTCCCCCTCTCTTCTTCTCCCTCTCTCTCATTCTCAATTCCATTCCTCCCTCTACCCCTCGATCCTTACATCTTCCTCCTTCACTTGTCCACCTATCCCACGCCATTGGTTCAGGCATCTGTCCACTTCAAATTACTTCAATGCAAATGCCAATTGAATGTCGGTGAGCCTAGCAAGTTGTTCCGGCCAGGTTTTTTACGAGACCCTCTTCCAGGAAAGGTTCCATGATTATTTTGACGTGGGACAGGGGCGTTCCTTGTTTACAGGCGTCCAGTGCCTGCAATGCACCCCACCCGGCAACTTCCAAAGCCACGATGCAATCATCTCCGTGTCGGTCCCTCGGCTGACCTTGACCTTTGCGATTACGGTCACCAAGGCCACGGGCGAACCCACGGCCCCAGCTTGTCGATGCTGGACGCGTCCCTTTGGATTCACTTTTGGCTTGTAGCATTTCAACAATGGGCGGCATCTTGATCTATTGGCGCGGTCGTATTGATGATATGTATACATGTATACAGCGAGTGTGCCGAAAAAGTTTCTGAATTTCGAATGTAGATCGACAAAAAGTCTAGATTTAGTATAATTCAATATACGTAAACACATAAAGTGATATAAATTTATATTGATGAACCGCAAAGATTTATTTTGACTTATTTACACTCCAAGGGTGCGTTTCACAATACTCAAAAAAAAAAAAAAAAAAAAAAAAGCTAGTCTTTATCCGCAATGAAACTACATTGGCTGTGTATTGCTTTGTGTAAATATAAGAAACAATTCCATTAAAAAAAAAATAAAAAATTCCACTTATTCACTCCCGAAGGCAAATTTGTCTGTTGGTTTTTGACCAAAAACCGAGCGTCAACCGCAGAGCAGCGCCGCAAATGGGGACAATTATTGTAAATATCCCAGGGGTTGAATCCCAATGTCCCTAATGGGATTCTAACCACCAGCCCTCCTGTTGTGAGTCCAAAACACAACTGCGGTGCCAATGTGACCACAATATGGGAGTTTGATCAAAGAAACCATAAGAAAAAATATTTTACAAGATATTTTAAAAAGATCAAAATGAAGAAACACAAAAGTAAGTCAAAACGAAATAGATAAACAGGACTTCCTTCAAAAAATAAATTGTTAATATATTGTATCTAGACGACCTGTCATGAAAAAGAAATCAAGCAAAATTATTGAACAAACCAGTTGACGGCGGCGTAAAGAAATACAATTAGCAGTTAAAACAAATTAATGTAAAAAAATAATATATAATTAATGCATCATTGTTGACAACGCGACCGATGAAAAACATATTATAATGTAATGAGTATGAAGACAGATGGACGTTGATTGAAGAAAATATTGTAGCGAAACTGCTGAGTGCAATCGACCGGTTACACAGACCATTGTTTATACTCATGAGAACTTCCGTCGGCTTACCAAGAAAGATAACTCACAAAATAATACTTAATCTAATATAGAGTTTGATCACTCTAATTACTGAGCTTGACATTGTTACATTCCCATACCCTTAGCTCGAAGAGTAGATCTTTAAATCCATAGGACAAAGGATGTTGTTTTATAGATTCTGACGTTAACAAAATTATAACATGATATGACACTATCAATGTATAATACAGCACACCATAGAGAAAAGATACTAAAAAACCTGATAAGAAAAACTTCAAATGTAAATTTGAAAAACTTATTGAACAACTAGTCTGTCGGGAGCTGTCCTAGCTCTCTGAGACTTTCTCAAAATTGGTTCTTGTTTTTTTAGGGCTACCAGCACTTTCCTCTTTCCCTTCCCCTGGCTCAGATTGAGCAGTTTTGACATTTTGTATAGGAAAATCATTCATGATACATTGTGAAACATCAGCATTAGCAACATCATTCATACACTGTAAAACATCAGCATTAGGACCAACAGCGGAATCTCTCTAGATCTAGAATTGTTTGGTTGAGCATGATCATCAGACACATTGTCAAAGTTATGGGCTGAGATTCGAATCTGATCTTGATGTCGCGTATCAGTACCGTGTGAGTTGGTTCGAACCCTGAAAGAATAAGGTCCTGTCTAGTCGACAAGCTTCCCAGGTATCCATTTATTCTGTTTATCATAGCACCTGACAAACACATTATCTGAGACATGGATTTCGCTATCAGCAACCTTTTTGTCAGGGTTTAACTTTTGTCTTATTTGCTGTGCCTGAACATGAGATTTGAAATTTGGGTACAACAGGTCTAAATGAGTTTTCATTTTCTACCTTTCATGAGTTCCGCAGGACTTAAACCTGTTGTAGCATGAGTGGTGTATCGATATTTCGTAAGAAATCTACACACCTTTTCTCTGGGAGTATCTTGTTCAAGTTTTACAATGGCAGACTTAAAAGTTTAAACGACCCTCTCCGCTAACCCGTTAGAGGAGGGGTGGTATGGAGAAACCAAAATATGCTCTACCCCATTGGCACTCAAGATTTTTTAAAATTCTTCACTTGTGAAAGTTGGACCATTGTTAGGCAGACCACATGTGGAAAAGATGTCCCTCCACTCCAAAACTGTCTGATTAGCAGTTATGTTTGGCATAATTCTCACCTCTGACCATTTCGAATGAGCGTCCACTAAAAAGGAAACATTTTGCCCATAAACGGTCCCGCAAAATCTATATGTACCCTATCCCAGGAATGCTCAGGCCAGTCCCATGAATGCAAAGGAGCCTTGGTAGGTGTTTTGGCATGGAGTTGACACTAGTGACATCCCAAAATGTAGCAATACTTTTCATTTTCTCAATACCGACATGAGTATCATGCAACAACGTCAAGCCGCATTATAAAAACAGTGCGGAATGACAACTCTTGTACCTCATAGAATACGACCTAGCTGAATACTAAGTTCAGTCTTTCTAACACTGAAAGGTTTGAGAATGTCTGGTGGTTGGTTAGGCCAGCCATATTATGTGTTTTTGTACACTTCCTTTAGCACGAGGTCCCTCTGAGTTTCTTCAACCATCTGCTGAGCATTAATTGGAATATTCTCCATGAATTGAAATAAGGAACCGATCACTTCGGGAACACTGTCATCAACTGAAACTACTCAAAAGTTGAAAATGTCTACATGAATCAAGAATGCTATTTACACTGTACATAATGTTTGACATTTTAATCCAGCAAATAATCGCTCGAACAGATTGGGGGTCGACGAGTTCTTGTAGAAACTGACCGAACCGTGCGGAACATCTTCTTCATGATCATCTTAATTTACTTCATTATTCGCCACATCACTTGACATGCTTTCCTCTCCATCCTCTTCACAACTGTCATTCTTACCACTCATTTCCACCACTCTCCTTATGTCTAAGATGTATCTGGGCATTCCATCAACATCCACGTTGTTCACTGAGTTGATGGCCGTCTCTTTCCCCTTTTTCCACCCGGTAGTGCATCGGTTGTTTGGAGGTTTTATCTATACATCATCGCCAACCTTTAAGCCCCACTTCCAGATTTCTCACCCTCATCATCCGTTATGAACATTTCTCTCCACTCATACTTGTAAACCGCCCGATGTGGCACTGAGTCTGCCTTCAATGCGTACCTTGGTGTTGAGTTATACCAATACACGGCCTTCAGCGGAGAAATGTTATCTCGCTCAGCAATCGATTTTATCGTGCGGTGATGTCTCTCCACGATCCCATTACCACTTGGTCTATACGCGGCTCTAAAAAAGGGTCTTGATCTGCCTCCTAGCCAACAGGCCCGACATCAGTTCCTAACGAAAAGGTGTTCCATTATCCATTAAAATTTTATGTACAGGACCTCTTTCCAGGAACAGCTCGTTCAATGCCTCCACCACAAACTCCGCCGTCGTCTCTTAGACAAATATGACATCTGGTGGTGATATGACGTCAACTGCTGGCTGTCTCCAATTTTCAAAAAAGCACTGAGCCTTCCACTCTCATGAACGGTTGGGGCAGGATCTATCGATTGACATTGCTTAAACGCCCGCACCACCCTCTGGACATCCTCACGAGACGTATTGGGGGATATTTTTTGCCAAGTACAATGTCCTATCAACAACCATGCGATGCATTTCAAGCAGTGTTTTCAAATATAGACATCCTGTTGCACATGCTATGCCATCTCCGTTGTCGGGGTGCTCGCCTTTTAAATTCAATGAATTCGGTCATCCGAATGGTCATTACATCAGTCACTTGTTGCAATTCGCATAAGATGTTATCAGGAAAGTCGGACTATCCTATCCAATCCCTCGTTCGCAAAGCCTGCCAACCAACCAACCTCACCAGTCATTGGCATATTATACATTTACTTGCTCACCATTCCACGACTACACTTGGCAAAGACAATAAACGCACTGACGTCGGTGAATGCTTCAAGCAGCTTTGCCTCGATTTGGCTGGCATCAGCTTGCTCCTCCTCGCTAAGTTGTAGATTGAGAGCCAGGGCAACTCCCTCCAAATACAACGGAAGAAAGCTTTCTTACTCCTTTATTTGTTGTAGTCTGGGTCCTAACTTTGCCTTTTTAATCCAAACAACAACATCGCCCTCGTCGGTGAACGATTTGACCATGTTGGTTGTCACCCTAGAGTTTGACCTGCTCGCAATCTTGCTTCAATAGCCGAAACAGCTTGCGGTTTATTTCGATACGGATCTAGATCGATTAACTTCCTGACTCACCTTACTCAACAATTTCACCCTCAGATGTCGACCCGCCCGACTGCCCTTTCTCTTGCCCTTTCCGTTGTCAGGCCTGCCCACTTCCCTTCCGCCGATGCTGCGCATGTCTCCTTTCTACAAAGACTTATAGTCGAACGGACATGCACCATACAACACCACAAGTCGCACACTAGGGATGGCGACGAAATTCACAATCCTCCTCAGGTCGCTGTAGTCACCAGTCTTTTGGTGGTGCCTGATGTACAGGATTGCGTATGTCTTGAGGATTTGAGTAGCAGTCTGGGGACTACTGCAGCACGGACAGTTTTCTGTTTCCTCAATTCTGAGTTAATTATACAGGTGCTTTCGTAAACGCCAGTGCCCAGTATGTTACGTTTGCGGCTTCTTATTATAATGGGATGAACACGTTGTAAAGAACAATATATAAAGAGAATGAAATAGAGCTCAAATTCATGCAGCTTTATTAACAACGGCGGGTCAACAACACCTCACACAAAATGCCAGGGCTTCACTTCCGAGCCAATTCACGCACACCGCACAGCACCACGCATGAATACAGTTTACGTTTCACCACATCTCCCTTTCTGTCTTATAGGGTCTATATAAGTCTTTGGCCAGCGGATGGTACGCCCCAGGTACGCCCGTACTTAGAACGGTTGTCGCTTTTGTCCGCTGGAGCCGGGACGTCAGTTCTCAAGGGGAGGGGAGCAGATCAGGAAACAACATTTGGGAAGTAGATGTGGTCTTCGGACCGGAACATTCGAACTGGAACGAGTTGCGAACAGTTTCTCCTGATGCTTCTATTTTCCGTCTGCACGATGTATGAACGAGGGGTGTGATGTTTGGCAACAACTGTGCCATATCTTCCCTCCCTCCTCCATACCCATCGACCTCTCTTCAGCGGTGAGAGCTCTGACGATCGATGTCGACGATTGTAGATAAGGCTTTGTTTTCCTCTGGCAGCAGTTTCTCTCTCTTAAAGGACAGTGAAATCTGGCCAACGGCGAGGTTCAGGCAAAGTTGGGACAATAGATCTCAGATTCCTGCCCATTAGAAGCTGCGATGGGCTGTAACCGTTTTGTAGAAGAGTAGAACGGTACGCCAGCAGGGCCAAGTGTAGATCTTTAGATTTTTTAAAGAGATCCTTTACTGGTTGTAAGGCTCCCCCCTCCCCCCTCTCTCTCTCTGTCTCTCTGTCTCTGTCTGTCTCTGTCTGTCTGTCTGTCTGTCTGTCTGTCTGTCTGTCTGTCTGTCTGTCTGTCTGTCTCTCTCTCTCTCTCTCTCTCTCTCTCTCTCTCTCTCTCTCTCTCTCTGCTTCTCCATTAGATTTGGGGTATCGAGGACCACTCATGGCGAGTTTGAAATCATATTTCCCACTGAAGCTTTGAAATTCTGCTGAATTGAATGGATTATTGTCCGAGCGGACAACTTCCGGGATTCCATGTCTTGCGAATACAGAATTTAGTTGTTCCATCATGGAAGATGCCGACAGTCTGACAAGTTTTCCCACATCGATGAATCGAATGAAGTAATCAACAACCACAATATAATGTGAATTTTTGAAAAAAACATGTCTACAGCAACTTTTTGCTATGGCAGATCGCGGAATTCAGTGGCTATTAGAGGCTCAGTCGTCATTCTGCTCTTTAAATTGCAATCATGACACGATCGTACTCTTGTGTCTATGTCACGACTTACACCTGGCCACCAACAGATGGTTGTGCTCGTCTCTGGCACTTGACTTTGCCGAGATGTCCTTCGTGTAGTTCCTTGAGTATGGAGTTTCTCATGCTCTCAGGAGTCACCATTCTGCTGCCTTTTAGCAAAAGGCCGTCAGCTAGAGTTATTTCTCCAGCAACTTGGCAGAAAGGTTTTAGTCGGTCTGATACGGCTTTTGGTTTAGGCCACCAATTTCTGCAAAAATTGCTTCAGATGCGCACAGATTTCATCCTTATCTTGTTTTTCCTTCATTTCCTCAAGACGTTATTCAGTAGTAGGGAAGTTCTGCGTTAACATATTCAGGAAAAGTTCAGACTCGTCCCCAAGATTTCCATTTTCCTCGTTGCATTCGTTCGCTAACGGCAATCTTGACAAGGCATCCGGGGCATTCAACATTTTCCCTGGAACATGGACCTACTTAAATGAAAATCGCATCAGTCTTAACCGAAATCTTTGAACTCTTGGGGGTAAAGAATCGACGTACTTTTTCAGGATTGGAATCAACGGCTGGTGGCCTGTTTCAGTTTTGATTGGCTTTCCAGTAACCATTTGTTAGAACTTTTCGCAAGCCCAAGTGACTGCCAGTGCCTTTTTGTCAATTTGAGCGTATCTGCATTCTGTCTCAGTCATAGCGCGTAATACAAATGCCACGGGTCGTAAAGATCCATCATTTGTGACAGGACATCGCCAAGTCCATAGAATGAGGCATCACATGGTAAGATCCTTTCACGATTGACGTCATAATGAGCAAAGATCGGAATTGTTTAAGAAATAGTATTTCTTCTTTTGAGAGCTAACATTTGTCGTTCAAAGTCATCCCTGCATTTTGTATCCTTCGCAGAACGTTATGAAGTCTCTCATCGTGCTCTTTCTGATTGGCACCGAAAATGAGGACGTCGTCCATAATCTGACAAATGCCACCTAGTAAGCCTTGAACAATCTTTGACATTTGTTTTGTAAAGAATTCTGGACCGGAAGATATAACGAAAGGAATGCGGCGTAACGAATACCTGCCAAAGGGTGTGATAAACGTCGTGTAGACTGGATCCAACATCAAGCGGTATTTGGTAGAATGAACTATTGGCATCCAGTTTACTGAAACCTGTCGCTCCTGAAAGTTTTGCTTGCGTTTCCTCTACTGAAGGCAATGGGAAAGCCTCTCTCATGACTGATTCAGTCATGATTCATCCAATTCGATGAGGTCGACACATAGACGCACTTTCGATATTCCGTCTCCTGACTGTTGCTTTTTAAGTAACAACGACTAATCCTGCACACCACTCTATCGGATTGTCTTACTTGTAGATGACGCCCTGTTGCTCCAGTTTTTTCAGTTCTTGCTTTACTGAATCCATTTGAGGAAAAGGCATTCTCCTTGGAGACTTAGCATCGGGTTTTAAAACATATTTTTATTCAGTTCCTTTTATCTCACCGAGGCCTTCGAAAAGAATGGGAAATTTCTGTTTAAATTCATTAGAAACTGAATTTGTGCGTTTCAACACTGCAAGTTTCTCAATGCCTGGTTTTCCCAATAAAGGGGTTTTCAAGTTATCAATTAAATAACTATATTTTCCCCAAATACGACCTCTGGTTTAAAGAAAGCATCGCCGTAAAATGACCTTTTGTTTTCAGGTTTATGCCACCCGGCCCTATTAGATTCTGACCTGGAGCACTGAGCTCTGGCTTTGACTTCAATCGTTGATAGGCTGATCCGAAATACAGGTGACGTCTGTTGCAGAATCAAGCTCGAATTGAATATTCTCACCCTCAACGTTCAATACGACTTTCCAGTCGTTGGTCTTGCCTGTATCCGTTACTGGTGCAATACATTCCATCGAGCCAAGAAAGGCAGTCTCAGTGTGTATATTATTTTTTTCACCAGCTTGGAAATCCCGTGTTTCCCCAGTTTGGTTTGCGATGCAAGCGAGAGATTTTTTCTTGTTTCGACACATAGCAGCAAAATGAGATGTTTATCCTGATCCAAACAACAATCTCATCTCTAATTAATTCATCATTTAGATATTTAAATTCACAAGTTTCTGCTAGTGTGAATAAACTGGTAATGAACTGGTCCATGCTCTCACCTCTTCTCTGGCTACGCATAATGAATTAATATTGAATTCAATATTGAATTGAAAACAGCATTCCTCTTCCCGCTAAAATGTCTCTCGAAACTGTCTCGGACGACCACGTAACATTTCGAGGCTTCGTCTTCTAATTTAAAAGACTGAAAATTTTCCCCAGCATCCTCATGTCATAGATTAATGTAAATATCTGGATAGTGCCTTCTTTATGGGAAAGACGTGACACTTCACGGTATCGGTCATAACGGCGAATCCATCGCGTTCACTCAGTTGGGTTTTTAAAGTCAAAACTATCTGGTCGCTTGAAATGTTAATGAAAAACTAGATCTATAGATCTATATGAAAAACACAATAAAGCGCGATATCCTAGATTCCACACAAACCTTTTGACACCATATTGTGACGTTTACGGGTTCTTATTGTAATGGGAAGAACTCGTTGTAAAGAACAATAAATAAAGAGGGTATAATAGAGCTCAAATTCATACAACTTTTTAAACAATGGCGGGTCAACAACACCTCACACAAACTGCCGGGGGATCACTTCCGGGCCAATTCATGCACACCGCATAGAACCACACATGAATACAGTTTACACTTTTCACTGTGTAAGAAGAGGCAGCCCAGCTCTTTGGTATCGAGGTCGGCCTTAAGAATACGAAAGTTCTTCACCAACACGACAGAACTGAAGGCTGTCACCCAATTCTCGTACCTGGGGTGCACCAACTCCCATGATGCCAAAATCGAAAAAGAGATGGACAACAGACAGGCAAAAGCAAACCGTGCTTTCGGCTGACTCTACAATCGGGTCTGGAAAAACAAGCACCTCAAGAAAGCCACAAAAGTCAGTGTTGACAGAGCCGTAGTACTAACAACATTCCTGTACGGTTCTGAGTCGTGGGTTACCTACAAACACCACCTGCGACTTCTGGAGCGTTTCCCCCAACGGTGTCTGCGCTCCATTCTAAACATACACTGGAGCGAATTCGTCACCAACGTGGACGTTCTCAACCCAGTTAGCATCAGTGGCATCGAGGCCATGCTTTTACATTCTCAGTTACGCTGGGCCGGGCACGTAACAAGAATGGAGGACCATCGCCTGCCCAAGCCTGTCCTCTATGGTGAACTCTCCACCGGACACCGGAGCATAGGAGCATTTAAAGATTCTCTGAAAAAATCGCTCTCATCATGTAACATCGACCACAGTCAGTAGTCAGTCTTGCCACTGATCGAGAGGCATGGCAATACGCTGTCTACCAGTTGTTCTCCTTTGACAGCAACCGCAGAGCTGCCCTTGTAGGCTGGCGAAATAAGAGGAAAAACCGTATCGCCTCAGCACCAACCCCACTGGATGCGACATTCCCCGGCAGCCACTGTGGTCGTATATGCCTACAAAAATTGGCCTTGTCATCCACAAGCGAGCCTCCACTAGACGTGGACCCAGCCCATAATCTTCGTTCGCGAAGCCACGCCACACAAAATGGAGACAAAATGCCTTTATTTGCCCCTTTGTCTATGAAAGCCTATGACATTAAACAATTCCTTTTGCCTGTGACAGACCTGGCCTGTTTGTATCTTATGTTCTTCATTTCTACTGATATGTCATTTTAATTAGTTCTTCAAAAGATTATGAATGTAAACAAAACGAAGTTTAATAAAGCCTCCACTATAAAGACAATACAAAACAGTAAATTTTCGGGTATATACCCTTCCTCGGACAACAAAGAACAATTAAAAGACATTAAAACAAAAGAAATAACAATAAAAAGCTAGACTACAATATCTAAAAAAGAAATGAATATAGAAAAGATCTAAATCAAAACAGAAAATCTTAGCGTGGGGGGGAAGACTTTGGACCGTGGACTTTTTGTTGACGGACCATGCCTCTGTTTAGCTCTATAAGATGGACGAGTGGAGAGGAATGGTGTGTGGGCGGAGAGACTGATGGATGGATAGTAGGATGGATTTACATGGATATATAAATAGATAGATAGATGAATGAACTTAATCATAGATGGAAGAATAGTTACAAATCAAGAAATGCATAACGTAATTAGCTAGTTAACATCACATAACGATATATTGTTTTTTTTTCAGGCAAGAGGTATTTCATAAAGGTGCACTATCATAGCTGATATGAATAGACTGATGTCTAACTAACTCAACAGTAAACACTCTGTGTTCATATCTAAAAAGATGAAAACGCTTAAAATCTACTTACATCTGCAGTTCAAACTAATTTTGCTACTAACAAATCAAAATACACAAAAACGTTCTCTGCCCCCGTAAACACAAAAACAAAATACAACCATAAAATACAACAAAAAACAAACAAAAAACAAACAAAAACACAAGAAAAAAAGAAAAACACAAAAGGAAACAACACAAACTGAAACAAAAAGAAGGAAACATCAAAATAACAACAAAATCCAAAAAGTAAAATAAAATACAAACACAAACCCAAAATCGACTTACCTCTTGCTTCTTCACCCACAGGTCTGCATTGGCATTTTGAAATCATATCAATGCTGATGAGTAAGACAATAACATATACAGACGAGGCAGCCTTTGCAAGATCCTACATAGAAAACTACCACGACGAGCAAGGCGATGCTGATGTCGATGATGGAAAAGGAAGAATTCTACACACGCACCTACCTTTCAGGTTCGCCTTAACAGAATATATATAATAAAAATCTATCGTGTAGAATTATTTGTTAAGAATTGGAATGCTTTTATAGTGATACAAATCGTTTAGGCTTAGAAATTATTGAATTGATATACCTAAGGAATCAAGCAAAGTTGAGATTCAAGGCAAAGAGAAGTCATCATTTTCTTTGGGGATTTAGAAGCTTTATTATTTTCGTTTTTCTGTTCGTTCTGTTCCAGTTCTTGTTGGGGCGTTATTTGTTGGTCGTATTTTTTACTTTAATATTTCTCCATGCTATCGCGTGTACTCCAACTCAATTATCAATCTAAGAGAATAACGTATTAAAATGGTTAAAGCTAAGCGAGATAAGATTCTTATGTTTTCTAAAGACCTTCAAAAACATAAACATTTTTGTTTCGTTTATTTAGCTATGTGTGTTTTAGTAGATGCATTTTACCCTTTGCTTTATTATCTACAGTATTTTACCGTCCCTCCAATGAAATTTCCAGCGTGTCAGGTTTCCAATATTGTATATTCCACAGGTTCCTGCCGAGACAAGTGTTTGAGAAGAAGATCAAAGTCCTCCATCTTGTACGTAACCCGAAGGACGCTACTGTTTCCTTGTACTGCCTGATGCATTCAGCATTACCTCCCTTTGACTACGCCGGGACGTTCGAACAATTTGCCTACCTCACCTTGGAATGCGGATGTGAGTTGTCAAATAATAAAAAGAAATATTATATAATCCAACGAATTCATCTTTTTTTTTTTTTCGTTTTTTTTTTTCTTTTTTCTTTTCTTTTCTTTTTTTTCTTTTCTTTTCTTTTTCTTTCTTTCTTTCTTTCTTTTTTTTTTTTTTTTTTTGAGAGAGGGGGGGGGGGTGGCATTTGATTGCTCTTTGCCTGAAGAAGGCCTTATACACGAAAATGTACTGTTTTGTTTAGTCTTTATAGTGGACGCTTTTATTAAACTTTGTTTTGTTTACATTCATCCTAACACCAGACGTTGTTTTACCATAGAATTGCCCATGATTCCTGATGACCATTCCGTCAATCAAGTGTAACTAACACTCATCCCCAGATTACTACGGGGCCATGTTTGAACACCTGATGGGTTTCCAAAACGGCCTGGATGATCATCCCGCAGTGCCAGTGTTGACGTCAGTCTTTGAGGACATGAAGAGGGTATGTTGTAGTATTTATGTCTGTAGACATGAGGAGGGCATGTTGTAGTATTTATGTCTGTAGACATGAAGAGGGTATGTTGTAGTATTTATGTCTGTAGACATGATAAGGGTATGTTGTAGTATTTACTGTCTGTAGACATGATAAGGGTAAGTTGTAGTATTTATGTCTGTAGACATGAAGAGGGTATGGTGTAGTATTTATGTCTGTAGACATGAAGATGATATGTTTTAGTATTAGTCTCTGTACATATGAAGGGAGCTAAACTGTCCGTAGTGGCCCTGCGGACAGAGAGTTGGGCTTCGGACCGAGAGGTCACGGATTCAAACCTGTGTAGGGAAATGAGTTTTTTCCATGAGCAAGAAAATTTACCCCTGTTGCTTCACTCGACCCAGGTGAAAATGGGTACAGCTTGACTGGGAAAGTATTCTGCAATAGACTAGCATCC
>JBCHJU010451535.1:0-13048 GCA_039654505.1 Plocamopherus imperialis
GAAGAAGAAGAAGAAGAAGAAGAAGAAGAAGAAGAAGAAGAAGAAGAAGAAGAAGAAGAAGTAGAAGAAGAAGAAGGTGGTAAACTCCAATAGACTAAAAATAATTGTCCCCTATCTATATTATAGCATTGAAGAGAAGGGGAATGATCCAGGAAATATAAATGTCTTCTATGATATCATTGAGTTGTCTACCTTTGACCAAAGAGTCGCCAATGACGATAATGCTGGAGAATATTGCACAATTGAAAAAAAAAATATTATAATAGTTGTAATAATCTTTGTTAAAACAGGTCTGCAAACTCAACATGAAAGTTGAATTTTAGGTCAAACACACACATAACAGGTTTATGGAACAATGACAGCCTAGTTGTTTCTATAGCAGTCAACAACAAAAATGTAAAGCAGTACCAAAGCAAAATAATAACATAGCCTTTTTTCAAGAACATCTACCAACGTTATTCTAAGATCGAAATATGTACGTCGATCTTAGCTTTATTATGATAGTTGGGGTGACTGGTCGCCCGACCTTTGTGCACCAGATGGATGCTTTTAGAATGGGATGGGCGAGGGGAATCGCTCGCAGTGTTCGAACGATAGCGAGTCTAAGAAGCATTGCAGCACAAAAAACCCGACCGAGAACAGCGGCAGCCTTGTAAATTCGGTCGATCAGAAGAAAATGAAAAAGAAAAGGTAGCAGCCCCAGCTCAAGCGACTAGAACATTCCTATAATTTATAATACCACCAATAACGGTCAATGAGTTGACCCTGGGTGACGACGGAAGAAGAATACCGCAGGGGCGTGGAACGTGGGCAATTACCTGCCCTTGGTTGATCGGCAATGGGGTATACGACAGCCAGCCTTGGCCTAGTGGAGTAGGCGTAGGCCTTGCGGTAAAAATTCAACTTATATATTTGAAACGGAACCTGCACATTGAAATAGTCTTTAAAACAAAATATAAGTCAGACGGGCACTTAATCAGGTCAATCTAACATTCAATAAATGTCTCCAGAAGATGACATGTTTTAATTAATTTTTTTTATTATTTTTTGTTGAACCAAGGCTGAAGGGGATCTAGGCGAACAAGGCTAGGCCTAGATCTAGATCCAGCTGGTACTTGTAGTCTAGTCTAGGCCTAGTACTAGTAGTCCTTGCTACTGTACAGGCCTAACCTAACGTCGATGAGAGGAAGACAGACTAAATGCTGCAGTCTGTTTGATTTCAGTAGAAAACGAAAGTAGAAAATCGTATCCTTGAGGTCAAGTATACAAATTTGCTTTTTTTTCTGCAGCGATAATTCATTGTGCCATCGCGAAACTAGATTCTAGATCTAGATCAAGATCTATATAATATATGTATTATATAGATACATCGATTTCTTGACCTAGAATCGTGGGAGAATCTTTAGAGACATAGATCTAGAAGTTAAATCTATCTTCAATAAAATGCCGACCTATGAGCTTTCGCTCATAATGAGGGCCATGCAGAGGGTAAGGACAACATGACTGAGCATGAGCATCATCCATATTATAAATCAATCTATATATACTATAAGCCTACTTATTATACTACACAGACAATAAAAATCAACGATTTATTTAGTACTCTATGTCTTTTGTTTTGTTCTTGATCTGTTGGCGGTCAATCCAATCAGTCACCTCACCTAAATTTAGTGCAAAAACTAGAGACTAGATCTAGGTGATTTTTTGGCTGTTGCCCCAGCTCGATGAGGAATGTTGTTCAAGTGATAAGCTCCCCTATAAACTGTAGAAACACTAAAATAAAAGGGCGTGAGGGGACTTAGACCCAGGGGAATAGACCTCTTCTCCCTCCAACCCTCTCTCTCTCTCTGTCATTGAAGGTAGTCTAAGTATTAGACACAGAGAGATGCGCATGGTGGACTTTTTGCTTTCTTTTTACAGCCAGAGCTATCGCAAGCTATCAAAAGATGCTGCACAAGTATACTGGATAAGGGAGGTTTGATAAGAGGCATGGAAAATTTGGGATTGAAACCCCTACCCTACAAAATGAGTATGCACGGCACAAGGTTTTATGAAGGAAAGTAAGTACATCATAATACATAGATCTCTATGTGTATTTATACAGTCTAGTCTCACTAATCTGAACCCTTCCATTCATAGCAATTTGTTTGGATTACCAAATTTGTTCCAGATTACCGAATCAGTGACGATGACGTATAACTGTCCAGGTATTTCAGGGCTATCATGGAGTATGAAGGATGAATGATGTTTACAACAGGATAACATCCTTAGGGTCTACTCATAAAACCATTGTTGAGTTAAAAACGATATTTTCTATCTTGTAGGTTCATTGTTGACCATGATTACCAACCAGACAGTGTGATTGGTTGAAATGAACAAACTGTTTGAAAGCCATCTGCTAAAAAGGGGCGGAGTTAAAACCAGTGCAAATGACAATATGAATATTAACCCTTTAAAGGCTGCATTGCCCGCTATCGAAAATGGCCGCATCACCCGTAGACGCCCGCTGAGTGTATAGCCTACAATTTCAACGTGAACTCTTTTTCTGCTAAGAATCACTGTTCATAATACTTTGACCTTATAAAAACGAAATGTTATACAGTTCCGGTTCAACCCTATAAAGCTAGCTTTCGACTTGTCGTTTGCTATTTAAAGCCATTGATTCAAAGTTTCATATTATTTTTTTTCACCAAATTTTCAAAGTCCCATGGCATTTACTCCTTTTCAGGCCCCCATTACAAGTTGCAATATAATTAACGAGGACAACGACCACTCAGATGCCTAGAGTGACATTTAGGCTGGTGTTTACGATGACATAGACCTCGATAGTCATGCTTTGTAGATCTACAAAGCCAAATCAGTCTCGACAACCGACCCCCCCTCCCCAACCATGATGGTGTTGACAAAGCTGACAATTATTATTTTAATGAATTTTTTTCTCGATGTGAACCTGTCATCAAATCAGTAATTTTTTTCTGATAGTCCAATCATCTGTGCACAGTTTCTTGTATGATTTATTATGTTCAGTCTGTAAATATTGTTTGTATTGTATTTTGGAAATGTGTGGTATTTATTTGTACGGAGTTATTTCCCTTTCAGTGGGCTTTTGAGGGATAGCATTTGGCTAGTGTTTGGCTCTTAAAGGGTTAAACTAGTGTACCTCTATTTCCATCTGCTTTTTTTTATTTTGATGAATTGAAACCTATGTCTGTGATTTATAAACAGGTATGTGTAGAACATTGGTCCATAGTTAATGTATTGCTACCTACAATATTACGCAGTGTCAATATTAACACTTTGTTGACTCTCGTAATGGTATGATTTTATATTGCATGTTTTGGTTTCTTTCGCTGATATGCCATCTTATACCTGTATACCTGTAGTTGATTTCTGCTGCATTAGTACAATACTAAGCTCTTGCTTTTATTTCTTTTTACCTCAGAGAATAGGCAAATACGATCAGCATTCAGCAGACCAGCTAAATCTTGATGAGTCGCCCACAGAATATTTGATGGTGAGCTTTGTCATGCTTTCCTCATGCTTATTTTCCTCTATCTTTTTTTTCCCCCAAATAATTCATTGACATTTGTCTTTTCTCCTTCATCACCTTTTTATTTTTGGCATGGGAGAGATAGGGTGGAGGGGGGGGGGGGTCTATTGATATCTAGTCCCACATTGTTTCTGTCACAGGCCATGTCTTGGGATGACATTCAATCAGTTAGCCAATAATAGAATAATTAATCTGAAGCTATGTTGCTCTCGTTGATATCTTAAGCTGTTGAGTGTTCAGTCTTTCACACACGATGTCAGATGACTGAATTTTTCATGATTTCTTTGTAGGAATCTTCATAATGAGTCCTACGATGGGGTTTGGGTGAAGGGTCGAATCTGTTTTGGCTGTATTTTGCATGTGCCTATTGAATTCCAAGTTGATTAATAATGGGTTTGGTTCTATTGTTGAAGCATTTAATGAGGTTGTTTTCTTTTGGTTTGCTTGTTGTGTTAAACGCCTATCTTCTTTTTCATGAATAATAATCTGAAGGGATTTGGTTTGTTCATTGTATTGAGGGAATATTTATTTCCCGTAAAATATCACCTCCCAATGGAAAATTAAAGATAAAAATTCTGACTGGAATATAAAGCTAAAAAAGATATATTAAGAATTGTTTAAAATTTTACACTGCATCAAACTCATGTTGACTTTTCATTTTCATAGAGACTCTTCAACATGCAGTATCAAGATGCAAGGAAAAAGTTGGGTCAGTATGGCCTGGCAACACACGCTCATACGATTCCCAACCGGGATCTTTCTGGAGGTCAAAGGGCACGAGTGGCCCTGGCTGAATTGTCTTGCCGGGCCCCTGACGTTCTTATCCTGGTAATTTTCAGTGTTATTGTTTTGAATCGTAGTAACTAGAAACAGCATGCCTGCTTTGAATTTATAAATTGAGTAGTCAGCTTCTCTTTTACTCCTAAAAAGTAGGAAAAAGGGTTTTGTTTGGGTTTGTTGTTGTTGTATATATATATTTTTTTTTTTTGTCACAGCATCAGAGGGTTTTGTTTGGTTTTTTGGTTGTTTTTTTTTGTCACAGCATCAGTGGGTTTGATTTTTTGTTCTCTTAATGTTGTAGATCTAGTTGTTTTTTTCTTTGTTTTTTTGTTTTGCTTTGTTTTTGTTTTTTGGTTGTGTTTTTTTTTTATGTCAACAATCAACCATGTGCTTCTACCACTTTTACAATGCGTAATGCTAACTGACATGTTTCCTCCTTGTTGAATTTCAGGATGAACCTACCAACAACCTTGACATTGAGTCTATTGATGCACTGGCAGACGCTATCAAGGATTTCACTGGCGGTCAGTGCACTTTTCCTTTCTTTTTCTTCAATTCTTTTTTTTCTTTTCTTTTTGATCTGTTTGTTTATTTTTTACGTCAGTTTGTGGTAAAAAGAAAATGAAAGCCTTTTTATTATTTCCTTTTTCTCTCTTTTTTTTCTCTCTCCTCTCACCCATTACACCCGAGCTTGCCTCAAAGTGCCCGCTAGGCCATAGTAATGAAAGCAAACCAAATGAAAGTGCCAGTACTGCCAGCCTTGTTTTTTACAAGATTTCGTAGTGTAGTCTTGTTCCCGAGACTTTGATCGGGACTTTAGTTTTTGCCGCATGAGAATCGCACCAGGGCGTCCTGAGCTATCGATGTTTCAATTCAGTAACAATTTTAGTTAAAATCCTCAAATTTTCTTGTTATTTGGAAAACGCATCAAATGAGGAAAGTTTGGCCTGGACATTGATCTAAATGATGATGACTATAAATTTGCTACATCGACTTGTGAAAACAGTGCCAATGATAGGGATACCGATAGTTCTGACACCGACCGTATCAATCAAAATCGAGCCTTTCAGAGCGAATGCAAATGAAGAGGAGTTTTGGAAATATTATTTTCTTGAATTGTTTTTAATCATTTTGTTTGTTTGATGTTGAAAATGTTTATACTCATTTGAATTATTTGATTCTTTTTACGACCAAAATCAATCAGATTGATCAATGGGAAATATGTTTAATTAATTTTTGAAAATTTGTGTGCAAATTGGTATGGAATTGTTTCCCTTTGCTTAGGAACTAGGACTAGACCTCCTGTCTGGCTGCTTGGGGTGTAATGGATTAAATTTAAATTTAGAAAAGAAGTACAATCTAGTCTCACTAATACAAACCCCTCCGTTTATAGCATTTTGTTCAGATTACCAAATTTTGCGGTTTACCGAATGGGTGGCGATGACGTAACCTTCCAGTCCAGGCATTCCAGGGCAATCATGAATGATGTTTACAATAGGATAATATCCTAAGGGCTGCTCATGAAACCACTAAAGAGTTATAACAAGATTTTGTATCTGGTTGATGATCATGATTACTAACCGAACAATGTGATTGGTTGAAACAGGCGCTAACACAACTACTGTAGAGTTCGCTTATGGCGGAAAACACACATGGGGGCAAAAATACATTTTCATCCTTAGCAACAAGTTCCCAAAGAAACTACAGCTAGTTGGCTTGATTTTGTTTTTGTCACAGTTTTGTCTTTTATTGAGGCAGCTGCATGTGCAAATTTAAGTGTCAAAACCGCCTTTTAATTTTTTTATTCAATTTTTAAGTGGCCAGGGTATAGGAATCACGACACGACACATCTACTTTTTATGAGGCTCGTCATCAATAGCATTGTGAAAATACTAATAGTTAGGTCTTTAAGAAAAAATTTACTAGATCTATAGATCTAGACAAAAAAAAATAATACAGAAATCCAAATTGGTGCATATAATTTCCTTTTTTAAAGGAACTGGAACGGATCTAATAGCCGTTTGAATTTCGAGTTGTCGTGTCGTCCATTTTCTCGCCATCGCAACCAATGCGCAAATAGGAAAATATTGACTTCCGCCATTCGTGTTACCTAAAACCATCCGAAGACACAAGTCGATCTGTGCTAGTTTTTCAGTAACTAGGAGGTGAAAGGATCTGTACCTGCCAGAAATTGTGTTTTGTCATTTATTTTGTGGATTTCCTGTTGGATTTTATCAAATTTCTGACTTTAAGGTGAGTAGTTAAGGTTTAAATGCTTCGTGTCGTCAGCCATCGCGCCCCCCATCCATAGATCTATCTTCCCATTCGAGTCAAAAAATCAATCCAAATTCGCTCTTTACCCCCCTTCCCGCCCCGATCTCGCTATGATTCGAAGGTTTATAGATTTATCCTACATTTAAACGGAAATTTTTATCAAAATTGGGTTTGACTTGATCATTTGAGTCCCTTCAAGGCTTGAAATGACGAAATCTGAGCGATGGCAGATTTCCACGACGCGAGATTGTGCCTCCGCCAGATCGAGCTGACGACACAATGCTGTGTTACGGGCCGCCATTTTGAATTTTTCGAACCGCTTATTTTCGGGTGTTAAATATTGTTAAAAATATTGCCGTTTGACGGTATTTACGTAGTTTTAAGCCCCGAATACTTTTATTTCCTTATTCCTTATGCAATCAGATCAACTTACTATTTTTTTACAATAATAATAAAAAGATGGAAATTCCGGTAAAATTATATTTTAAAACCGGCCAAATTGATCAAGTGATAGCCTGGGGGCCTAGTGCAGAGAATACGCGTGCTTTGAATTTTCTTTGAGGCCTGTCTTTTGAGTGACGCTTTATTACTTTTACCTAATAGACCTCAAAATGTCCAGCCGATCCCAAGTCTACCGTCAGAAGCTCAAGGAAACGAATCCTGAAGCTTATGAGGCTTACCTAGCCAAGCAGAGGGAGAGGGGTCAGAGGCTCCGAGACGAGAAGAAGCGGCAGAGGGAGGAGGAGCCGCAGACTCGTGCTCAAGTGGAGCTTTATGAAGCAAGCAGGAAAAAGAAGAAGTATGTATTCCATTTTTTCTATATTTTTATAGCATTAACTTTGTTAGATAAGGCTATTATAAAATGATGTGTAAACATGTACTGTAATTATATTATATGATATAATATTAAATGTACAATTCATCATATATTTTCATAATTTATTTTCTCATACAGTGAGCAGAGTAAGATGAATTATAACAAAAGAAAAGCTGAGAGAGAGCGACAGACAAGAAGTTCCTCCACAGCCCCGGCTCAGCCAGAAACTCCTCGAACAAAACGGCCGAGGGACATGAATGATGAGGAGAGGAGGGCATACAATGCTGAAATGCGAAAACGCCAAAGGGACATGCGCTCCTCGCAGAAGAAAACGGCAGGTGAGACATAACGTTAATAAAACATATAGCCATAAAGCAATACCTTTTCCAAATTAAAAATTCATTTTCATTTAAAATTCCTTATTTCATGTGTCTATCAAATTTCAGATAAGTTGAAACGACGCCGGGAGTACAAACAGAGAAAAGAGGAAAGTGTCAAGGTCCTCTTGGCCCAGCAGCCGAAACAATCTGTGAAGAAGCTCCCCCAAAAAGCATACAACTTGAATCATGAGGTAGCCTACACTTAATTTCAGCTCTTACTTCATAATCTACTAGCTATATATGTGTAAAAGCATATTCCGGCATACAATTTAAAATCATACTGCATTCCAGTTACTATGTGTTGGCAATAAATAATTTTTCTCCTATTATTTTCAGTACAAGACCAAGATTAAACAGATGGGGCTAACTAACGCAGAATATGCCCAGACCACCATGAACCTTCTTCTCCCCAGGACCCCAGAGAAGCGGACAGCCATTGCCGTTCTCCAGGAGAGCCACCCATGCAGGGTTTTGTTCTCAGATCCTGACCCTGAGCCTGTCCTCAACATAGAAGAGGAGCTAGGGCTTGAAATTAATGATGATGCAGGGGATGTTGGGGCAGAGAAGGTTGAATGTTCCAACGCACTGCACGACACCATCCAGGTGCGTACGGTATTAGCATCATTATGCATATTATTATGATTGACATTATCTTACATCATCCTTTTAAAATATAGGCTCTAATATATATTTCTTTTTCCTTTCACATATTTTCAGCTTTACTATCTTCAAGACGAGATTAGCCGCATCCTACCTCATTCGAGGTATTCAACAAAGAATGGAGCTGCACGGGTCATGCTAATGACTATCAAGGATGCTTTTTGCAAATTTAAAGAGGCCAATCCAACTATAAAGGTTGGACTAACTCTTTTCCAGCAACAGCGCCCCACAAGTGTCCGGCTCCTAGCAACTGTTCCTGTTGAAAGCTGTTTGTGTGTGTACTGCACAAATGTCAGGTAAGATCATCGTGGTTGCAGTGATCCATCACCATTTTCCCCTCCCCCTTCATGTCTTCGGCTTGCATTGAAGGACCTTTTTTTTCTTCTTCAGGCTGAAGATCAGGTCCCTCAACCGTCTATTTGCGAATTCAGAAAAGCTGCCATCAGAGGGCAAACTTCTAAATTTCATCAATTGCCCCATCAACCCGAGCAAAACGAAATGGAACCGAATAGCATGCATAGATGGTAAGTTCAATTATTTAGTATAAAAACATTTATGATTACCAGTACTAACGGTTGCGATAAAATAAGTGATCCTCTTTTTTCAAACGTCAGGTGAATGTGATAAATGCCAAGATCGGATGAGGCCTCTCATGGTCTTTTGTCGGGACATCCTGTACATTGATGAGGTATCCTGGGTCCGATGGATGAGAGGGGAGTCGGGGAAGATGGAGCCTCAAGCAAGAAATGGAAACGTTGAGTAAGTTCGGGTTTTTTATGCAGATCTAAAGTGCTTTGACTTTAATAGTCCTTTACTGTCTCCCTGGTAGTTTGTTGCTGGTGTCTTTAGTATTTATTTTGTATAAATCACCCTTTCAGTGAGGAAATTAATTTTGTATCTCAACTTCTTGTCCACAGAGACTTGCTGATGGAACTAAACACTGATCTTGTAGAGCCATCACGTGGTGTTAGTTTCTCACAACACCTCTTCACCGCATATTGGCAGCAAGATCAGTACAGGATGAACAGGCGAAACCCCGCAGATGGTAATAACTTTGGAAAAATTCAGTTCATCCAGATATCTCAAGTGGAGGTATAAAAAAAAATTTGAAGGCAATCAACGATTTCACAAAAATGTTTCTCCTTTGTTTTCATCCTCAAGGTGAAGTAGTCATGGTTCAAGACTTTGCTGAGAACCGCAAAGCTGTCTATGCGGAAGAAATCAAGAGTGCTCACTTCGGTAAAGGGCAGATCACCGTTCATCCGATGGTCTGCTTTTACCGAAGGGGCGATGATATTGTGCGGCACAGCATCATCGCCATGTCCGACGACATCGGGCATGACTTTCATGCTGTGCATGCGTTTACCCTGGCGGCCATCCAGGAACTGAAGAAAGCTGCTGCCTTCAACAGTCTCACCATCTGGAGTGATGGAGCTGCCAGTCAGTACAAGGTGAGTTTTGTTTCAAATGGTTATGATAGAGTCATGCTCAAGTTTGCAAAAAGCAGTTTTTCAATTTGTTGTTGTGTTTTATTTTCAGGGCAAAGGTTCATTCGCAGATCTCTCCCTTCTCACTGGTCTCAGTGTGCAGCGCTGTTATTATGGCAGTGAGCATGGGAAGGGGGAGTCTGATGGAGAAACTGGCATCTTGAGCCAGATGCTGAGGAGGGCAGCTGCAGAGGGCCGGTCATTCAGGAATGCATCGGATATGGTGACATTTTTCAGTCGTCATCATTCAATAAATGATCAACACCGGAAAAGGTGGGAATAGATATCTTAAAATTTCGGTATTTAAACATGGAGTTTGCTAGCACTGGACTTACTTTTATTGTATTCTATCTTGTCCTTTGCAAATATTTCAGACAATATATTCTCATCAGTGAGATTGAGAGGGATCGGCCTGAGACCGCTGTGAAGACTTTGTCCGGCACCCGGGGCTACCATCAGTTCCAGCCAGTGGGGCCCTACAAAATCAGGGCAAGGCGCCTGGCCTGCTTTTGTACAGGCTGCACCAGTGGCAGGGTAGAGGCTTGCCTGAATAAGGAGTATGTTGGGGAGTACCAACTTCACAACTTGAGAGACAGGTTGGTGTGGTGGGGTTATTTTCCGGTTTTTTAAATTTATTTCCACGATATTTCCTTTTTCGTTTTTTGTTACCAGATACTTAAATACCAGTACTAAGGACTGTTAGTAAGAAAACAACATTTATTTGTATATTCTCAGTGCAAAAGATGTTCCTGATGAGGCTGTGCCACAGGATGCCGTTGACGATGAAGACCAGGAAGAAAACGCCCCATCGTAAGTATCCATTTTATCAATCACATTTATTTATATATCTTTGTCATGAATCATATATTTATATACCAATACTGGACATATCTTATTCACCCTACCTAATTTTGGGTCATATTAATGTTTTGCAGATGCAGCAAAGAATCTCCGCGCGTGGACAATCCCCCGGTCAAAATAGGGGACTATGTCCACATCTCATGTGAGATAAACCGTATTAAAAAGCGGTTTTATGCCGTGGTAAGTTCTCATACTATTACCCTTTGCTTTCTTTAATTTAAATTGGTTTTAAGATATAAGTGTAATGCTGGTTAAGTGATTGTACAATAAAATATTATCTTCCCTTACTTTAATCTCTTATAGCCTTCACTCTTTAAAAAAAAAAAAATGAATCTTCATACTCTGTTCTCAGGTCATTCCATCACCCGATGAGAATGCAAATGGCTTCTTTGTCCGGTTTTTCCGGAAGGGAGGGGCAAATGCAGAGCTGCCTGCCCTGTCATGACCCAGCGCTTATTTTCAGGCACTCGCATGTGTATTTTTATGGTGTTGGGAGTAACAACGCGTGTAAATGATAAACGCTCGCAGAAAATTTTAAAACCAACTTTACAACTAATATCTTTCAAGCTGAATGACATGTTATTTAAAAAAAAACTCAAAGAAACAAAAAAACAACAAAAAACAAACAAACAAAAAAAAACCCAGAAAAAAAACCTCACAAAGCATGTTTAAAATAGCTTTTATCCCTCCAGTTCTACACAATAAATCATAAACACACAAACACAAAAAAATGAATCGTGTAATTATTATAAAATATCACTCTACCCTAGCTTCATGAAATAACAAAATGCCACACTGAAGAGGTCAATGTGAATAAAAAACAAAACAAAAATCAACAAAAGTCAAAGTTTACTACACAAATGTAAATGTCTCCATATTCATATATAAATACCAAAAACCAGTAAATGTTCGGGTTTGATAATTAAAGATTTAAAAAGACAATAAAACTACTGAAATGAAAATGAATTAAAAAGATAAAGCTAGGAAAAAAAAAAAAAAAGCAAAAAAAAACAACCTTTTTTTGGGTTCCTTTTGTTTGCTTGCTCATTTATTTTTGCTATTTTGTTTTCAGTTTTGTCTTCCTTGGTCTTCTTTTTTGGGATTTACTGTTGTTGTTGTTGTTGGTTATATTTTTCTAACTTTATTGAGCATTTCATTCACCAAAATTTTAATACTACATATACATGTTAATGTTACATAATATGTTTACTTTTCATACCCATTTGAATACAATCAAAACCAGACAATTATTTACGTGCCTCTTCACGACTTATCTGAGATATACATCAATGCCACACACAACTCTTCTCAGAATGCTTTAAGAAACATATTATCCCAATCTGTTTTGTTACAAGTACATGTACCTAACAATTAAGATTTTCTAAGTAATTCAACCTTTTTGTATATCATGCATGTATCATAAATGTTTTAAAATGGCATCCAAAAGTTGCTTTCTTTAAGTTTTATATCAAATTGTTATACTACATGGTCAGCATTAAAGGTTGTAGATGTGAGAGAAAAAAACTGATAGAAAGCTATCAGTGTGATGGTGACAGGATAAAAATGACCAGCAATATATTCAACAACTCCTTCAAAAAGCTCAGACTGTAGTCAAATGGATAAAAAAGGTAAGACAAATTATACAGGGGGATTTCTTCATAAACTAGCAGTGGGTGGTACGTGAATAATGAATCGGTACTTTGGTGTATCCGCATAATAATACTGTCAGTAATCGAACGACATACTTCTATAGAACTGTAGTAAGATAGATCTAGATCTTTATCAGGGTGTGAGCAAATAGTTAATTTCATTATTAACGTTTCTTATACCATGCACCTTAAAAACAGCTGAAAGGAAAGGCCGTAGGCCTCTAGTAGGGCAGTACACAAAGATTAAATTGGTACATTAATATGTATGAAGTTAACAGTACTCAATACCCGTGTGTAACTCGAGTCCGTGTTGATTGGTCGCTAGCACATGCGTATAAAATACAAGAAACATCAAATGTCAAGAAAAACTCAGGTTTCGCCTTTTTGAGGGAATACTACTACTACTACTACTAATAGAGAAAACAAGTATGAGGCAAGGGGATTGATTATACACGGCTGTTAACAGCGTTCGTTTTACTTGTAGCGAAGCAGGCGAGCCGCTCCCCGCAACCCGACGCGCTAAAGAGGTCAAGCGCTCCGGTCACGGGGAATCCCCTACTGTGCCTGCACCTGTTATTGTTATCATTTTT
>JBCHJU010451646.1:0-13047 GCA_039654505.1 Plocamopherus imperialis
TATCTATCTATCTCTCTCTCTCTCTCTCTCTCTCTCTCTCTCTCTCTCTCTCTCTCTCTCTCCCTCCCTCCCCCCTCTCTCAATATTTCATTAAGTGAAATCCCTGTTAAATACAAAGACATATACATTGGTCAGTTTTGGTTTTATTTTTGTATTATAATAATTCTTAACGGTGATCTTCAACGATGCATTTTAATCCACTTCACAATAACCAAAGATGTAATAAATGAAGCATTGTTTCAAACCCGTGGAATGCACAAAGGACATATATTGCGGCATGCGGTACTAACAAGAAGTCTTTTTTCCCAAAACAGTGGGTCCGATATTAAAAGTTATTTTTCCCCCGTTTGTCTTTATTTCGTACTTTGTGTTTCCTTATACGATGCAGACTTAATGCTTCAATGATTATCACGACTTCAGAGTTTATGAAATAGTGCTAGGGAAAAATGTAATATAAAGCGCTTTGAGCTTGTTGAAAACAGGGATAAAGCGTTATACATGCAATCAGTTTTTAATATTTCTTTAATGAAATATTTTTTTCCGGTGTGCTTATTACTATATTAGGCACTTGCCTGCATACGACTTATTTAAATGCGTAATTTGAATAAAGTGTAAAACTTACACACTATCTTCCCGGACACGTCTGCGACCTCCGTGTCAGAGGAGGGCTGGAGATTAACAAATCAAAATGTTTTCCGGAAGTAGATCCCGTGTTGTAAAAAACAAAGTTGAAAGTGACGATTGGAATTTAGAATAAAGAATTTTCTATAGGTTCCATACAGAATAAAATAATTGTATCTTCATCCATTAACATTCTTCTTTTTGACAGGTAGCACATCAAAAACATCAATTTGTCTACACCATTAATTCCGCTGTCTATTGTCGTTGCTCTTGTTTGGCTCTATTATCACGTCCCCCACCCCCTTCTCTCTTTTGGGCTTCTTCTCATAATAAGTTAGAAGTTGTTCTTCCTAGTTCTCCAAAATACACCAGCATGTACTGCCAGTCGCATGTACATAAAGAGGGTATAATAAATAATACGATCGTAAGCTGATGGAAAAAACCCCAGTTCTCCTGAGTTATTTGCACTTTATTTCATCGAAGTCGGTACTGTGAGCTGAGGATTTACTTAAAATATAGTGAGGCAAGAAAACGGTCTGATCAAAGAGATCGCCACGTCGGGTTGAAGGTGGAAAAAAATCCCGGATTCTGTAGCATGAAGATTAGATCTATCATCTCTTTATGAATAGGATGCAAGTCTATTGTAGAATACTTTTTCCAGCAGAAACTACTCATTTACATCAAGGTTAATTGAAGCAACACGGGCAAATTTTCTTGCTTAAGGAAAAGAAAACCCTCACATGTGGTCTTTGCCTTCGCCCTCGTCTTCATAATAGCTGACAAACCAAGGTAGCTGAGTATTCTTGTCAACGCACCAAAAGTAATTTATTATTCTCCTATTTTCATATTAGTGTTGTACATGTAAGTTTCTGCTTGAAATCGTTTGTATTTTTACTGTACTTTACATTGATAGGAAGTTTATCAATTTCAATGTATTAGGGAAATATGACATAAATGGCTATCTACATTTGATGAAGGCAGTGTAAATATTTGGGCATCATATCTTGGCGACTATCTTTCAAATTGAATTCCTCTAGTGGTAATATTGCATGTCCATCAATTTCCTTGAAAAGAATAGTTACTTTATTTCCAGCTCTTTGTTCTTTGAGGGGTATCCTCTGTAACTTATCCATGTTTATTTTGTGTTGCCTGTTGTATAGTTATAGTTATTGGTAACAAATCTACCTGCATTCTTTTGTACTTGCTCTAACTCATCTATTTGGTTTTGACAATGTGGATCCCATGCACATCCTCCATATTCTAAGATTGGTCTTCCGAAGGTTTTTTAGCAATTATCCTTTACATGGTGTGGGCAGTCATTGATGCTACGTTTTAAGAATGCTAATAGACTATTTGATTTTTTTTACATATTGCATGGTGTTGGTCTTTCCATTGAAGATTATTTTCCTTAAAAACATCTAAGTATTTTTCTTTCTTTGTTGCTTTTAGAGTTTTGTTTGTAGGTTGTAGTTTGATTTCATGTTTCTTTTTGCTTTTTGTTGTTGTTGTTGTTGTTGTTGTTGTTGTTGTTGTTGTTGTTGTTGTTGTTGTTGTTGTTGTTGCGAACTTGGCATGTTCGTTGTCAAATTCCATTTCCCAACCTTTTCTCCATTGTTGGAGTTAGTTTAGGTCTTTATGGGGTATTTTACAGTCATCAATGTTCTTATTTCTCTGTAAAGTTGGCTATCATCTGCAAATAGTCTCGTTTTGGTCCCTGTTGTCAGATTAAGATCAACGTCATTAATATATATTAAAAAGTAGAGTGCCTAACACTCTTCTCATGGTACTCCTGAAAGAACTGGTTTAAGGTTTGACTGTATTCCTTCTACAGTAACTTTCTGAGTTTTACCTATAAAAATGATTCAGTCCAATTTCAATTCAGACCAATCGGTGGTTTCGAACACGTCACTTCCCGGACCTTGTCCGATGCTCTACCGCTGTACCATAGCGCTACCCATTAACAGATACTGAATTGATAATTCACTGTCTGTATACGCAGTCATCTAGGCAACACCAAACAAACAGTTATGTAAAGCCACTGGTTCACTTAATTTCCAGTATTGGCATTGAATTATGGGTTCAATTCAATGGAAATGTATGGTTTCTCAAGTCTTAGGAAAACGTGAACTCAAACATTCAAAAATACCATATTATGCTTTGCAGCAAAGGGTTCATTGACTTTCTTAATTGAATACCACTCTTTCTTTTTAGCTAATCTTTTATTGTCTTTTTCAACTGCTTTGTCTCACAGTTGTGACAATATAAATTTTAATCATCATTTAAATAATTTGATACTTTGAATAATTTGAAACTGGAATTAAACATCCCTGTATTGAACAAACATCGTATATCTCGAGCAAAATTACCTTCAAACCACTTTAAATGCCAATCGAAATATTTGACTATCTAAAATGTCAATAAATCATATCACATCATATCATAATAGCATATAATATCACATCATAAATGGGGAGGGGGAATAGGTCTTAGACATTTAAATACCCCAATTCAGTTAAAGATAAAAATATCTTAAACACATAACGACACCTTCATGATAATCATAATAATATATTTCTTAATACCCAAGTTCAGTTTACTATTAATGATATCTTAAACATAATTAGGATTCACAGAAGAACGACATAGTCATTCATGATAGTGATATATTTGATTTTGACACTCTTTATCAATATCCTCCAAAATGAGTTCAAATTTTCAGAGAATGTGGTTTGAAAAAAAAGACTGCTCCATGTTTTAAGGATTCTAGACTTTAATAAATTTTATCTTATTGCAGTCAAGATACCCATTCAATGACCATTTTGAATTTGCTCCCCTCCATCTCTCACGAGTAAAATTTACTTGATTAATAATACCAATACCATGAGCAATTTTATAAAATTTTATAAAATCTTCACAATTCCGTTTATATTGTATATTCATGTTTCATTAGAAAAGCAAATTTAGTGCAAAAGAAAATTCCGAAAGAAAATAGTAAGAGTAACGAAAAGTGAAGAACACAGCGTCGATCCTTTTTGTAAGAATGGCCTTTCAATACAGTCACCATATAAAGAAACCGAAACTGGCGGAAAACGACTATGTAGTCTGTAAAAACAATATTTGCACCAGATCTACTCTGTTATTGGAGCAAAAAAAAAATTCAAAAAGTAAAATACGAAATTATACATCACAATTGCAGAACATTGGGTTTGACTGATGCCAGGAAGATTCGGTTCACGATGCTACGAGATAAGGGTTCGAAGAGTTTTAAGCATGTTCCATCCGACAAAATTTAAAGAAAAAAAAAACAACAACGAGGAACAATTCATTGTAAAGAATTGTTCTTGTTTTTAATGCAAGCAAACCCAAAACTCAGATTGCGTCAAAATCATGCCACCTAGACAAATATTGAAGCGTGACCTAAAAACCCTGTAAACAATACTCCGGTCTCGTATTTCGCCAATAACATCAACGGCAAGAAAAAAGAGGAATAGCAAGGTCCAGAAACATTGCCCTCCCCAAAAAGGAATATCGACAAAGTACTACCAGTGCCATTAAATTACAACATAAAAGAAAGTCACAACAGCACAATTCAGTGACCTCAAGGACGGATCACGAAAATCAGAAAAAGAGGACGTGTACACAATGGATGGAAATGGTCAAATTTCACCACAGGGAGAATAACCGACGCTGCGAGATCAGGTGAACTTGTCAGCGGAAGTCCCAAGTCAAGTAAGCTGCTCAATCGTAGCCTTAATTCACAGGGCATACCGTTTTCCCTTTTAATGAAGTGTGGCAAGTTTGAAATCACTATCGGTACTCCCGACAGTTCAAGCAATATTATGCATTATTCACACTGGACAGTGATGTAACTCTATTTACTTTTATTTATTTATTTATTTTTTGGCCGTTGCTATACGGCAATCCTGGACTGATGTATAGCTACATATTATTATATCTATATGGCGGAGTCCAGGACTGCTGGGTAGCTACATATTATCCATATTGTCGGTCGTTGTCGTTGTGATTATGGTGTATAAAACACTCTAAAATTGAGTCTACTTTCCAAAGCAATTATGGTTCTTAGCAGTAACACAGCATGTAAAAAAAACAGGACATCCCCACTGGATGCTATATATGTTGAAGAGTAATAAATGGGTGGGTAATTTTTCATTGTTGGTAAGGAAAAATATAATTTTATTGAACCGTTTGCCAGATATTTCGATGAAAACTGGCATTCAGTCAGAATGGCAGAGATGTTCAAGTAAAAAACACTAAACTTTAATATCCGAACAACCAACAGAATAGAATCTTTTTTCAATAAGTCACGTCCAATGTCACCACACGGACAACCCCCTAGTTGTCTTACCACTTCTTTTGAAAAATACTGCAAATACTGGGTAACGTGAAAAAGTGTACTGACAAGGCATAATAAAACAATACGAGCAAAAGCCGCCTCAAAAGCACAGCAATGTGTAATCGTGTAAGAGATGTCTTGGAAACCCTGGAACAATCGGCCACGTCATCCTTCATTGCCCTGTTACAAAACACAAAAGGGGATATGACAACGACCTAAAATGAAGGAGCGGATGGGAATCTTTCAACTGGAGATGTAATTATTCGAAATTACTACTTCCATAGTTCTTCAGGAGGACACCTCTCTAAGTTGAGGCAGCGGCGGTGTTAAATCGGGATTTTCCTTCTACATAAGAGACCCAAGAGGGCTTCATGGTAATCTCCACCCAGTTATGTATCCATATTCTGTCTGCTCCTTGAACGCCCCTGAAAAAGGACTGATGCATTTTAGAAAAATAGTTTACAAAATTATTATTAATAATTATTAATAATAATTGTTCTTCTCTTCTTTGGATCGTTTGACAACTCTCGAAATCTCTCTGTGAGCATCAACCGATATGGCCAGCACAGGACCGATTGCATCCCATTTTTGTTGTGTAAAATCAAGCGTAACAAGATTGTTACCAACTGTAACTGCAAGAAGAACTGGGCATGATGTACCAGGAAATGGACCAAAGTGAAAAGACCCAAGAAGAAGATGAACAGATCCTCATCTTACGTGAAATGGGCGAAAAGCGCCATCCCTCCACCTCAGGTCTTACTCGGGAAATTGATGTTTCAATATGGACAGATAGTAAAAGGTTACATGAGCAAGGATTAATCTGTGCCAGAACTTTTTTTACAATAAATATTTTAATTTGAATTAGAACACAAGCACACGTAGTGAACAAAAGGGGCCCCCAAAACACCAATGTTGGTGTTTCTCACAAAGGTCATCAGTTCTGTCACGGATGAAAGGCATTTTTGCTTTTTCGATTCTGATGGCAGTGCTATAATCAGGCTTGACGAAAAAGAAACGGCTTCAGAGTCAAAATATTGGTCGAGTGATTATTTATGGTGGAGGAAGTGTAAGGGTATGGGGTTGGCTTTTAATTGATACCAAGACGCAACTTGTACTGTTTGATGATGGCACTTGAACGAAAGGCAGTACATTGACAATATCCCAACACCTCGTGTTCTTCCATTCCTTCTAAGGAATCCGCAGCTAAAGGCGTGTCAATAAGGCAATGCACGCCAAGCTACATTCTGTCCCTACGTCAAAGACGTCAAAGGATGATAGCAAGAGTTCGATGCTTTAGCCCGCCAAGTTTTGGCCCAGGCATGATCTTCATGGAGTATGCATGAGATATGCCGAGACGACGAGCATGCGTAGGCAATGACATCGTTAGCCTGAATGATATACGAAGGGCTTTGGTCAAAGAATGGGAGGCTATTCCTGAAGGAGACATTCTTCCTCTCAACAAAGACAAATGTTTGTGTCTGTATCTAATCGATCACACAAGGTATTGAACGGCACATTCAAGGAATTCGTTTGTGAAAAATGAGAAGCATTATTATATTTGTGTTATTTTGGATTGTGTTGCAAAATTAATATTCGCTTCAAGTTGGTACAATAAAATGTTTAATATGTCTTTGAATGCCCATTTTTCTGGTGCCCTTAATAGAGAAACGGATAAATATTAACGATAAGATATATAACGATCCAAAAGTTAATGCCCTCTTCATGGCAACAAGCGTATAACAATTTATTGCTTGCATCATTTTAGAACAGAATGAGATGTCAACCATAATCAAAAGAGAAACAATTGGTCCGAGCAAGAAATTCACTTGAAGAAAACACAATTAACTGATGAATTGCATCAGAAAAGTGGATCTCAAATTTGAAACTGAATGAAAACATAAGTCACTTAAAATAAAACCAATATACCCAACCAAGAGAGGTGAATCAGAAACGCAAAAGAAAACCGAATCTCAAATAATAATATGAGATAAACAACAAAGAAAGTGAGCCCCTCAAACGATTTGCGAATTGTCAGGAGGACTTGTCCAATGGATACCTTATGATGATGATATTCAAATGGCATATCAACAGACGGCGAGGGAACAGCACAAACAACACCATTCTTACCTTTACCTTTACCGTTGTTCCGTGTCGGCTTCGACGATGGTGATCATGTTTCGCCATCCTTTTCTCTATATCACTTCTTCTTTTTTCTTGATTTTTTTTAATCTCATCGTTTATTCGTATTTTAAATTCATTCATATTGATAAAGAACAAAGAGTTTTTTTTTCTATTATTATTATCATTAATTTGTTCAGATAAAAATTCCTTGATTTGGGTTATAAACACTGTAACTACTTCATTAAATTTAATTTTGGTAGGAGGCTAGTTATTGTTTTAAGCTCTTTGTTGTTGTTTTTATTTTTATTTTTATAATTGTTTTTTTGGGGTGGCGGGGGAGGGGGGATGTTGTTTTTTCCGGGGTTTTTATTTTTTTTTTTGGTTTTTGTTTGTTTGGGTTTTTTTTTTTTTTGTTGCTTTTAGTATAAATGTATGTATGTATGTTGTTTATTTTACTTTTTTTCGGAATGTGCCATCTATACAGATAATAACTATCAATGAATAGTTTACAGTTGTTGTGCTTATAATTCTGTATTTTTTTATATAACAACAAAAATGATCGGAATTGTGATAACATTAACAACAACGACAACGCCAACAAACAAAACAAAACAAAAGCAATAATAATAATAATAATAATAATAATAATAATAATAATAATAATAATAATAATAATAATAATAATACATAATAATAATAATAATAACAATAATACACTATATTAAGGGGAAAAGATAATATAATTAATAATATCCCGATTGCATGGTACGCCCGAATGCGCCTTGCCAAGCAGGGACAAAAACAGAAAGGGGAGGCTACCATTGTATGACTTGTTTGATGTCTTTCGCACAGGCGGCAAAGGGCTCCTCAACTTTTTGTCCTCTATCATTTTAAGGGCCACGTCTTGCATTTTAAGCTAAGCAAAAGCCTGGTCGACAAGAATGTGTTATCTGGATAAAGCGATATCAAGACATACACTGGTCTTTGGTTGTCTTTTTTGTCTTGCCTTGTCTTGTGTGAAAGCATAACATTTGTGTGTGGTGGTGTATAGTGTGGTGAATATAATTAGAAATTAAGTGTGTGTGTTTGAGTGTATAATATTAATATGTGTGTGTGTGTGTGTGTGTGTGTTTGTGTATGCATGAGTGCACCTGTTTGTATAACGTACGTGACCATTATAATGATGTGAGGTTTTATGAGTCTACATTTTTATAATATTATACATGTGTAATAATTAATATTATTATTAATGTGTGTTTGTGAACGCTATAAAGTTTTGCTTTGCGCTGATTCGTCTTTGTAATAAATCTAGTTTATGAGAGAATAAAACTCGAATTTTGTTCCTTGAACACACTTATAATTCTGGGTATTATGCCAAGATATGTCTAGTCTGAAAACCAGAGCGGAAGGGAAGACAATGGTGTTGAGAGGAAAAGAAGAAAGGGAAGGGGTGGGACTGGTGCAAGGCTAAAACGGGTAGAGGGTGTTTGATGAGAAAGGAAAGAAAGATCATGGTGAATCAAAAACGAAATAATTTGTACCTCTTCTTGTCGTGAACATCATAATATAAGAAAGTTAATATTCTATTATTATGAATGCAGTCAACTGCGAAAACTTCGATATCACAGCCGAGTGTTACGACATGTATTGACATCAGAGATATTTCGTTCCTCTTGATTAAAAAGACAAAACAAAACAAAAAACAATCCTTTTCGTACACGGAGTAAAGATTCTACTAGATGAACAAAAATAATGATAACAACAATAATAATAATGTAATTATGTATAATTGTGCACGTTTATATTATTATTTATGCCGTGCGTGGCGTATTCATAATATTGTATGGATATATGGATTTCCCATCATATTTTGATTGTCTCCAGGTGTTGTATTTCGCACTGCTGGGCGAAAGAACAATGGACAGGGAAGGTGAACAGCAAGACAGACAGACAGACAGATAGACAAAAGAACATAAGAAAAACTGAAAGACACACGAACAAAGATTAATGGACAGATTGTCTGACAGAGAAAAGGACAACTGTTCAGACCGGGATATAGACTAAGTGAGAGACAATTAGACCGATACATACAGAGACAGACAGACAGACAGACAGACAGACAGACAGACAGACAGACGATCGAGCAAAAGAAAAACTGACGCCCATCGAACACAGATATACGGACAGACTGCCTGGTAGAGATAGAGCCAATCATTCAGACGGTCAGATAAACAAACTGAGACTGAGAGACAGAGATACGTGAGAGAGATAGACAGAAAGACAGAGATACGCACAGAGGGATAGACAGACAGACTGGCAGACAGACAGACATGAAACTCAGCAGTTGTTTCTTTCACTTCCAGTTCAGTGGCGGCTGTTACTTACTCAAATCCACTGAACCCACCTTCAACTAAAGAAAACAAGACAACCAATCAACGCTCAACTAGCTTCTTCCATATCCAATCATCCAATCAAGCCTTTTATCACAACTAACCGTATACGACAGCCATGTTGAACAATGATGTCATCATGTGACGTTCTTGAAGACCTTGGAGTAACTCCCGCCACCCCCCTCGCTCCCAACCATACGTAGTGCGACCACAAGCACGACTAGTGACCACCTACATTGTCCGTACAGGGTTGACAGATAATTTTTTGAAAGATGCCAATCCAATTATAGAAAGTGGTCAAATTCTGCTAAAGGAAGCCAAGTACTTGTGCCACTGAACCCCTTTAGCCTCTTAAAATCTCTTTAGAATAGTTAAACATTTTTTTCTAGAACCTTTACAAAAAGTTCCAGAAATTTTCATTCCTCAAAACTGAAAAAAGAAAATGTTAATGAAAATAAAGAGCCCTTTCTCTTACTGTAGCCAGGCTTGCTAGACGACAAATAAACTGAGTCCTTTCCTATTTTCAAGTTTTAAAAATAAGCATAACATCATGGGATAAAAAATGGAAGAGGCCAAGAAATCTGTCACAAGAGGGGAAAAAAAAAAAAGAAAAAGAAAAGGAGAAAAAATTGTGGGCAAAGAGGCCAAACCAAATGTTTGGAGGCCAAAATGGCTCTAGACAGGACCAAATTCTTTTTTCGAATTGGGCTTCCAGGAGGCCAAACTGGCACCCTTGAGTCTGCACTGTTAGGCCTTGGACACCACAACGTTGACCGACCAAGGCGTTGACCAAACGCTTCATAAGCACCGTGACCAGAAACGCGATAAACTTAAATAAGCCTTGGGTTTGCCCGAAGAAGAAAGGGAACAGGGTTCAAACCACGCACCCCGCCTGTCAACTCCGATTAGCGCATGCGCAGCGTAGCGGCCCGGCCGGCCATCACGACCCATCGCCTCCACTCTCGTCACGGTCCGACCTGGTTGCGTCAGGTGACTTCAGGATTTTTTTTTTTTTTTCGGAGGCTTTTTTTTTCGCATGACCACTGATTCTGACCTTCTTGACACAGACTGGCCACTGGCCACTCACTTGTCACTGTGGCCACTGGTCACTCGTTGCGTTAACATAATATTATCAGATTTTGATAAATAAGAGTAGGATGGAAGTTGTGCGTCTACACTCTTCTTGGATTCTAATTCTAGAGAGTAGATCGTGAGAATACAGTGTGCCCTCACCAAAAAAAAACAAACAATAACCACATAAAAACAAAATTAAACCAGACGAAAGGAAACCGGAAAGCAAAACAAAGCATAACAAAAACAAAACAAAACAAAACAAAACAAAAGCAACAATAAAAATAAACACACAAACAAAACAAACAAACAACGCGTTAGCCTAAAAAATACAACAATAATATTGATTTTCTCTTAAATTTGAGATATGATAAAGAAACGAATGTTATTTAATGCAATCTCACAAGCGTAATAACACCAGTCTTCAATAATTCATTAGCACACAATGCGTCCTGGCTTATTCTACATAAATTCAGGCCTTCCCTTCCGTGCAGTACATGTACTTTGTACAGGGACTTGGAACCCAATGTCCCAAGACCACTACATGAAACAGACAGGCTGGACACAGGCAGCCGTTCTAGGCTGGACACACGACGGCATGACGTCACAACCTCGTGACCATCGACCATCGACAATCGACCACCTTACGGAGGAGGTACGTTAGCACTTGGACAAGGCCAGGCGATGACGTGAGCAAAAGCCCCCAAGAGCCGGTACGCTTGTCCGGTTTCGTTAGAGCAACGGATCCGTCTGGCCCTCGCCCACTTTGTCCACAGTGGCCACTTCGGTCACTTTGGTCACTTTGTCCACTGTGATCACTTTAGTCACTTAGGTCACTTTGTCCACTAGATCTAGATCTACTTACTTGACTGGTCTGCTGGACTCGATTGGGTGGTGGTTTTGTAGGAAGGGGAGTGTGGCTGTGTGTGTGTGTGGGGGGGGGGTGTTGGTTGGTGGGTGGTGGGCGAAAGTCAACAGTTATCCGCATAATTTTGCACCTGTACGACTTATTGTAACCCCGCTGCTGAGATCGGGCGAGTGTCCCAGATCGAGATTAAGATCAAAATAACAAGTTGACAAAGGCCAAGTCTGTCAAAATCTGTATGTCACGGTCGCCTAGATTTTGAGTCTTCGATGCCACCACAGATAAAATCAAGCTCCCCCCCCTACCCCCCCCCCACACACACACACAAAGTACAGAGTACAGATCTCGGGCCGTTTCCTACGCAAAGTCAATGTAAAGTCAACCAAATTCACCACTTGTGCAAATACATATCACGTTGTTATGGCTACAAAATCCCGATTCAAAGAACTGGTCATTATTCTTTTCTTCTTTTTTTTTTTTTTTTTTTTTTACGTTTGGCTTAATTTACACGTCTAGTGAAGTGTCGGAAATTAGATCTAGATCTAGATCTAGAATTAGATCTACTGTTGACCAAAAACGACGTGTGAAGATCTTGATCTAAATCTATTCCAGATCTAGATTTAATAAAATTTATCTGTTTATTTGATTGAGACAGAATAGTATTAAATTCAAAAGACAAAGTTGAGGGGTGAAAACCTTGATGTAAAATCTAGGTCTAGACCTACAGGCCCAGATTTTAGCCCTCATCTTTAGTTGTCGCCAGGTCTAAATCTATTCCGATGTTCTGCATTTACTTAAGTCTGAATTTGGGTGATTTTTGAACAATGAACACGGCAACTAATCTCTATGGTTGAAACACCATCATCCTCGAAGTTCATTCAGGATGGATAAAAATGAAGCTAACTTTTTAATCACTGGCAGTATATTTTATATACTGTTATTTATTACATTCATGTAATGATGCGGAGGAAATAATATCACACAGTACACAATTTCACCTTAGCGTTCATTAGCATAATTTGCTCATATTTTCTGTAACACACGAGCAAAGCAAATCCATGTATTAAAGCCTCAATTAAAGCATCATTAAAAGTCGCAACTTGGATTTCTATATTATGTATTAAAAGAAATAACAAACAGCCCATTATTAAAAACAAACAAAAGCAAAAGCAATAATTAAAAAAAGGAAGACAAACATACAAACAAACAAGCAAACAAAAACCCACACTTTATCCAAATATCAAAAAACAAATAAATTGCGAAGTTTTCGAAGCCTGAACAGCATAATTGTTGTAAGAGTATAGCTCATATACAAAAGCTACCACAATGTACCTATTTGGTCATTAAATTAAACCCATTTATTAATTTGTTGTGAATAATTTTAGATTCAGGCAGGTCTGTTATCAACATCATTAACTATATACTAGGTAAAACAAAAACAATGAGGGAAAAAATAACGTTGGCAGCCCAGCCGATAGTAATAATAAAAATGATGATGATGATGATAATAATAATAATAATAATAACGATGATAATGATAATAATAATAATAATAATAATGATAATAATAATAATAATGATGATAATAATAATAATAATAATAATAATAATAATAATAATAATAA
>JBCHJU010451757.1:0-13043 GCA_039654505.1 Plocamopherus imperialis
CTGTAGCACTTCATTTCGAGGGAGTGTAAGGTTTTCTCTGCGCTTTTATTGATGGTCCAGGCTTCAGAGCCATACGTAGCGATAGGGAATACGCACACTCGTAGTAGTTTGATTCTGGTGGATTTGGACGTGCCTTGCCATAAATTTTTCATTTTCTTAAGTCTTTGAAAGACCCTTGCACAGCGTCTTTTGATTTCATTGTTGATATTTCCATTGTGAGTCAACATTGTGCCAAGATACTGGAGTTCATTGACAACTTCTATGGTTTCATTATTGGCCTATATTTGAGGGAGCTGTTTCGATTTGTCTGTTTTCATTATCTTTGTCTTTTTGGCATTGCTTAAGCAACAAAAATTACCTCTTTAGCTTCACCCATCCCAGGTGAGAATGGATATAGTTTTGGCTTCGAAAATATTCTGCAATAGACTAGCTTCATATTTCGAAAGTAATAGAATCTGTCGGCTTCATGCAATGGAAACAGGAATAAACTCTGGCCCTTTGTGCCGAAAAGCTTGAGAGGACTACTTTAGAATCACAGTGTGTACGTCTGCCAGGCTGTATAGTATCTGTGGATGAATCAGGATGAACATGTGCAAAGGATGGCTGAGTGGGCCTTGCCGTGCTAGCCGGACATATAAGAAGATGAGAAATAAAAAGAAAGTCATTTGCTCTGAGTTGACACTTTGGTTTGCTTTGTTACGATAAATTGAAAACTCATGACTTTGCTTGCATTGCAAGTTAAAAGAGATCTGAGAAATAAATTGCTGTCACTCAGTTGAAAGTGTGGATATGACCTAGTCAAACCCAGTAATTACAGGGTTTGGAAATTTGATGTTATTATTAAGGAAAGTTCTAATATTTTTTTATTTTGCCAATATCGTTGATAAAAGTAAAAAAAAAAAAAAAAAAGCTTTTTATATAGCGCAATATCCACCCAATGTGCCCAAAGCGCTTTACAAGGGGTCCCTAACCCACAGTAACACATAATATGAAGGACGAGACAAGCTGCCTGTTAGGTGCTAGTACAATTTTTTAGTCAGAGACAACACTGTTAATGGCCAGGTACTCATTTACACCTGATCATGGTGAGAAAATGTGTGTAAAAAGGCTTTTCCAAGGACTCAACATCGCGCCTGTGACCTGGATTTGAATCTCTGACCTCTCTGTCCACGACGCCGCACATAGTAGCCTGTACAAATATTTGTATGACTTCAACTTTTAACTTAAATTTACTTTACTTTTTCATAATAATTCACAATTTTGCATTTTGGTAAAAGTCTATTGGGAAAAATCTGCATTCCTTTCTCTGTATCTCACTTCGTCTTTTGTTGCTTATTTATTAAGCTCACTTTGAATTAGATTTTATAATTCAATATCTTAAAAAGTAACTTACAAGTTGCTTTGACTTTGAAGGATTAAAAAGTGTAAAAAGTCTTTTATAGAAACAGCAGGGATTCAAGGATTGGCACATTACATATATTATGTATGAACATGTATATGTATGAACATATTATGTATATATATGAACATTTTGTTGTTATTCCAAAGGCAATGGAAAGAGTTGATGTCGAGCAGAAGATGAGCATCCGGTTTTTAAATTAAACACACAAGATCATCCCAATCCATTTGGTGATGTTATGAGGGAAGGTGACATCATTCTGTCTGTGATTGTAAATATCCACTGCTGTCATCTCCATGGATATGATTTTGTTCAATTGATTTATACTTATTTGACTGACTGCATGTATAAAAACTTTTAATTTTAATGTGAACCATTACATAATTTTTAATTACTTCACAATTTTCCACCTGAATTCTAGATTTGTCTTTATGCCTTACTGCAAAAGTCAGTCTTGGTTTTATGTTCTATGGAAAAAAAAAGTTTCCATTAATTGTTGCAAATGTCCATACTTTTATACAAAGATAAAGTTATTAACTTTTTACAAGAGAATATTCAGGTTTAAGTGGGCCATTTAAAGCTTGTATTAAAGATCTTGCCATTAACAAGAGTACATAATACTGTGATGAACAGAAGACTCTCTTTGGCTTTATTAGTGTAAATCCATCACCTGTCAGCTTTTCCCTTATTCTTTATCTAACATTATTTGAAGAATTAAAATAGTCAAACGTTTAAAAAGGAATATCTTTGCTCAATCTTAAAGTATTCAGCAATAATATTCTTCTCAGATTTTTTCACTATATATTTAATGAAATGATAGTATGATCTGAAGGAAACAAAACAAATATCTTCCCCATTTAATTTATAAGGACTTCTTAATATTGCATGATTGCTGTAACATGAATGAAAACAAATATAAGGCATATATATTATAAGCACATTTGGCTGATATTGCTATGTTTATGTGGCCGGGTGCTAAGATGTTAGCTTGTAGACACTGAGATCCCTGGTTCTCTTCACACCGTTATCAGGTGAGATTTTAAGTTCTTGGCAGTGGACAACCTTGTCCGTTTGATAGAGTGATATTTCTGTAAAATGGCGGCTTCTCTGTAAGTTCTTCTGGAGTTGAGCCCATGTTTTGGTTGCTAATTTTTTTTTTTTTTATGTTGTCTGAAGCTTTTTTCTACTTGCAAATCTTATGTTGAGTGTTGGTGTCTAGCAGTTTGTCATGTTTATTGTGGTGCTAATGCTAACTTTTCATTGGGTGCTTCGTGGTGTATTGGACTTTACCTAAGTTTTTAAAAATTTGATAGAAAATGGCTTTAAGAATATTGCATGTCCCTTTGACATAACCAGGAGAATTATTTCTATTTTGTTGTTGCTGTTTACTGTTATTTCCTGTATAATTTGTTACTTATGTGCCAAGTTGATCCTTTGTTTTTTTTTCATTCTGTTACATTCCAGCTCAAAGGTCTTATTGATGTTTGTTTGGGTTTCTTTGTGAATTGAACAAAACTTGGTGGAAAAATGTCTTGCAGTTGTTCTAGAATTTGATGTGTCTTTCCTGGTTTGCATTTTGTATATTGTCAGTATTTAATGTAGAATGATCAACATATGAAGTGTTACGTAAGCAGCTAGTCATAATTTTACTTATAGCTTTATTCATGCTGAGGTAAAATTGATAAATATGTTCACATTTTAAAATATTGCTTTTTATTTTTGAGATCATAATTTTTTTTTCTCTTTGATATCAATGAAGACAAGAAAAGTTCTCAAAGGATGAAATTTATTTGTCAAAATTTTTTGAGTAATTTGCTATGTAGATATTTTTCATCGCGTGCTAATGTCTGGATGTGTGGATTTTTCTCTTTGTTTACTACCCTTTTATTACATGATTAGAATGCATTAAACTTTGGTGTTTGTTTTTTTTTTTTTATCAGACTGCCTTTTAATTTTGTATGTTTTGATGAAGATGATAGATATGGGTGGATATGTCTTGAGTTTTGTGTCTTTGTTCCTTGAAGTTGAGACCTTTATGTAATGGTAAGTAAAAGACATAATAATCTCTAAATATATAACTGCTGCAAAGATGAAAGTAAAAATATAAACATATATAAAATGCCAAAGTCGAAAAATGAATCCAAGCCCCAGGTATAGGAGATACACAGACAATCAGAATCTCCATGGAAAACATGCAGGGGTAGGCACTAAAATATTCTCATCACTGAAAATCATTAGAGCTACTTCATAGCTGAAATACATATATTACTTGATTCATATGTTTGGTTTATGTGTAAACATTTTGTTGTTTTTGATTTGTTACTTCATTCTGCTTTTATTCTTTGTACGTTTTAATGTTTCCTCAAGATTGAAAAATGTTTTGAATTTGATGACCTGTATCTTTATTTGAATTTTTCTTTTTACATCTGCCTTGAAATGATCATATGTCATTTCATTTTTTTCGTCTTCTATAAGTTAGAAAACTCAACCATTGTCATGTCCATTAAGTGAAAAAAAAAAAAGCTTGATTTTTTTTTCTCCATGGACATGTTTTATTTAATGACTGCAATTTTTCTAGTGGTTTATTCTATGTTTTTTTTAAAATCATCTATACAACGAAAACAAAACTTTACGCATTTCTGGAGTTTGACAAATGTCATATGTTACACATATTTCACTTTATGAAACAGAAAGTTAAAGTCTTACTGACACTGAAAACAGAGTGTGAGAACTCTGAATCTGAACACTTATATTAAGGTCATTAAAATTCATTTTAATGTTTAATGTTGAAGAAGAGTCAGTAGAATTTCTGAACAAAGACCACATTATTCTTGTTTGGAGATAGTATTTATTCGAAGGTGTTCTATGTCTAGAATGTTATTGAAGGAATTTTCCACCTCTTCAGAATCTCCACTTGGTCTCTGAATCAGATCCTGCTTTGAATTTGGGTCCTTCATACTCATACTACATACTATCTTTGTACCAGCCTCGTCACCATAGCTCTTCTTCCCTAGTTTATCTATCCTCCTATGGCATAAAATTTCATTTTTTTTCACTTATTTTGAAATCAGTTTTTAGATGGAACGCTTAATACAGTGTAAAATCTAATACAAGAAAGAAGAAAGAAAATGATGCTGCAAGCAGATGTGAAACCAGCATTTTATCCTGTTCTGTGCGTGAAATGTAAACCCAGAGAGATAAAAACAACTTATGAAAATATGAAGGTTGGAGTTGGAGTGAGAACTAGAAAGTTTGAACACAAGATCTCTAGAAAGAACAAGAATTGCTGTTTGGCTTGTCTAGGCTCTGCGGAAACTCCCTTGAGATGATTTTTCTCTTTCTCAATTTTAATTTTAGCATCTAGATTTTATTTTAGGTCGTTATGAAATCAAAATGAGGATGACGTGGGGCCCAGGCAGTTAGTGTCCAGATGGCCCTCATTTACATACAATTGTAATCATTTCAGTGTGATGCCATAAAGTGAAAGTGAAGACTGAATTTACCCCCCCCCCCCCCCAATCCTCTCTCTCTGTGTCTTTAATTGGTTGGTCAGCTTGATTTGATTGACTTCAAGCATGGCGTGAGAGACTGGGCGGGGCCAGCATGATATAGCATGGTGTCAAAGCGTTCGTTTGTTAAAATCAAGGGACATTACTTTAATAACTCCATCCATTGGCTAAAATCGGGTGACATGTTGGCCGCCACTTAAGCGAAGTGAATGCTTCGGACAAGTGCATGCTCAAGCCTGCTCCCAACCACTGTGCACTTGGCCGACATATACTTTACTTTCTGATTGGTCTGATTTATTTGTACAGTGTAACTGGGATATAACGCCACAAACAGGCCTTTAAAAGCCACAAAGTTGTTAAGAAAAAACAAACATGGAACACGAGCAATGTGCTACATGAAATTCATTGAAATGACAAAACACTAAAAACGTGGAAAAAAAAAAAGAACTCTATTGATAAACATCATATTGCATTCGGGTTAAGTAACAAATTAGGGGTAAAATTGATGCTGTATGTGAATTTGATGTCAAAATAAGAACTTTCTTTTAAAAATCGTCTGTTTTTTTCTACGACACTCCCACCCAGGCTAGGCCTGTCGATAGAATATTTGGCACCAGGACAGAGAGGTAATTGATGAAGACTTAGAAAACAAAGGAGCTAGTGAGGAAGGTTAAAGCTGCTTGCACATCAAATTATCAGGGAGCTAGTGAGATAGTTAGCATGAAGTGTGCAGCGACAAATTAGACCTGTCACTTTCTAAATAGGATGCTTGCTTATTGCAGAGTACTTTTTCAGCTAAAGCTATACCCAGGTACCCATTTTCACCTGGGTTGAGTGGAGGAGCAGGAGTAAATTTTCTTGCTTACGCTTAAGGAAAAAACGCATATGTCACATGGTGCTCTGAATAAGTACCACATATTTCCTATTTTATTATCATTCAATTTAATAAAAATAATAATGATTATTTGTACATCTATTAAACCATCTATTTAAGGCTTTACATTTCAGTTCTTAAAGTTAAAGGAAGAGTGGTATAGCATAGAGCATAAGAACAATTTCATACAGAACATGCTCTTTGTACTTTGTAAGTAGCTGTACCAGGTAATAACCTTTATTGTGGGGGAAAATGGAACTGTAAGAAAGACATATTTTGTGTACTTTCGATGCTTCTTAACCTCAACACCTCCAAAGTAAAATAAAGTTAAAATGGATTTGTCGCGTTATTTAAAGGATAAATGCATCCTCTTTCCCATGACGTTCAAATGACATTTCTAGCAATAGGCATTTTAATGAACATTCATTCATACTAATATTCATGAGGATCACAAGCAGTTACCTCTATATATATGGCTGCCACATGCAACTCACAAGAATGTATGAAGATATTTTTTACCTCATTTTCCTTGACTTTCTCACAACTTCGATTTTTGCGACTCAATTGCATCTTTCTCATGAACATGTCATCACATTTGGTTTAAATTTTAGTCACGATCTTTTCTATAACTTTCTTTAGTTTGATCCTTTTTCTTTAAAAAAAATTCTGGATTTCTTTTGTGCATAAAAATGCTTGATTTTGCATTTGCTGTAGATCCATGTTGAATAAACTATTGAAACAAATGAAGAAAAAAGAGAAAAAAAAAAAAAAGTCAATATACAAATTTGAGTGATGAGTGGAGTGAATTTTCCCAATGAACGTGGTTCATTGGCAGTTAGATGAATCAATCCAAAGTTTCTTCAAGAAGAGACTACAGCTGTTTTTAGCACTTCCATGACAACAGTGCACCTATATTAGAAATTCAAATTAATGATTGCTCATTTAGGAGTATGTAGATTGGTTGGAACTGAATCCCAGACTTAACATGTTGCCATATGAAAAAAAAAAATGTACCTTCACTACTGAATTTCCCCTCAAGACCAACATTATTTTCCAGTCATGTTGTGTTGAGGTTCTAAGCAAGTGGACGTAACCAACTGTATTTGCATGATTCAATTAAAACTCATTTCAATGCTTGTTATTAATGTTATTTATTTATGTATATTTTAATTATACATATATTTCTTTAATATAAATATTCAAATTTTCATTGATTGGATGTGGGAAACTTTTTCTTATTATGTCAGATAGTTTACTGTTACACATAGTTAAAATATTAACCAGTTACCCTATACATTTCAGTAATGCAATGTTTTCCATGTAATAAATTATTTTTATCTCATTTCCTAGCATTGATATAGCGTTTTTTTTCTCTCTCACAGTTGGCAAAGAGCATGTATTTTTTAGTTTATAAAACATGTAGATAGTCCATGTGAATCCTCTTGTCCAGGTAAAAAACATTTTAATGGCGTCGGTGGCTCAGCGGTGAGCACAAATCGACAATTAGTAGAGTCAAGCAGCGTTGACCATGGTCACTGTTCAGATGGGTGACTGGTTGAATGGTCCACTCCAAAAACCACTGTTCATTGGCGTCTAACCCTTTGGCAAGGTTATTTACACTAATTATCTCCATTTGCGGCGCTGCTCTATGGCTGACGCTGGGTTTTCGGTCAAAAACTTAGACAAATTTCCCATCTGGGATTAAATTATTTTTGTTTTATGACACATAGGCATAAAGTAAAAGGACTGGCACAAAATGATGAAGGTAGGCAACAAAAGGTTTAATGATAATAATAATAAATAGTTTTCATTCCATAACATCAAATTTTGTCAAAGGAGAAAAAAAAAATGCTCTGATGCAAAAATGATTTTCTACTTAACCCCTCCCTTCAATTAAACCATCATTAAACAAAAATAAAAATACCATTCCCAATCTCCAAACTTACAAATCATCAACATCAGTCACACAAATGAAAGAGGCATGCAATAAGATTAATGTGAATCATTCTGTTCATGCAGATACATCATAACAAAAATATTCCAACTAGTACCTTTTTTTAAAATAATGTTGTCAAAGCTCTGATACTGTTTACTCAGGGGGCTAACTTTTCTATAACAGCTATTTACAAGCGCCCCTCCCCCCATACAATATAGTTTTCAAATGACTTAATTATTTACAGCGTCACAATAGAAATATGACAATGACTGCATTGATTTGGGGACACACAAAAAACAAACAAGCAAAAAACTAAATAAAATAAGTTTGCATCAAAACAAGGTCTTCAATAATTCTCAATAGCTTTTTACAAGCTCTTTTTGTATCAGAAACAACAAATCACAGAACAAAATAGAGCACAATTCATCAAATCATTTTGATATTGGCCTACAAAGTATACAATGACTTAATAAAATTGGAGTGTTATACAACCGATCCCTTTACCATTTAAGTAAGTGAGACACCTGATTCAATCATTCACCAGAACAAAAATGCTTCTAAGTTAACAATAACATTAATATGTTTGACTTCTTGAATTACTATAATCAGCCAATGTTTGAGACACAACTGAAATCTTAAACATGACACATAATTATAAGGTCCAATGAGGAGTTGGCATCACTCTTAAAATCTATCCAACAGGTATAATCAGATATTCCTTGTCACTAATATCCATGATGTTTACCTCTTCACCTTTGCATCATTAACTTATCATATAAGTTTATGGGTAAACTGCAGTGGACATGCCTTTTTTTTAGTTACTTTCATATAAAAAGAGGACTTGTGCAGACCAAGACTGAATATTTGTACCACTCCAAACATTGGGAAAAAAAAAAGATAATTGCTCTGGTGGAACAGTTGTAAAAATACTCTAAGATTACCTTCATTCATTCATGATAAATCAATTTGAAAAATGAAAATTTCCATCAGAAAGTAATCCTGAGGTGTGGGGGACATTAATTAATGTATAAATGTAAAATAGAAATTGCTATTAAACCATTTTGTTTTCATGAACTACAATGATGAAAAATTCTGTTAGGCCCTTTCACACCAAACTGAATTGGATGGACGACTGATCATGGCCAGGCCAGGCCAGGCCACTCTTAGAGTCCTTGTTAATTCATTATGTAGGCCATAATTAGAAGTGATAAGGGTACTAGAGGTGTAGGAAAGAATAAAACAAGTAATGGGTTCACAAATTTTTTCCATTTAACTTCAGAGCCCTGATAACAGCCAAGTGCTAATGAAATTTTAATGCAGCGGTACAAGCGAAAATTTGGATGGGTGACAGAAATAGACTTGCCAGATGCTGTTTGGTTGTTGTGAATGTGAACATGTTACAGATGGTTTGTGTACCACTTTTGTCACTTGGTTCTTCGCCCAATTCAGTTTGTTGTGAGTCAGGAGTTGTGTGAAAAAAAAAACAAAAGATGGTAGCCAGATGTGGTGTTTTGGGTTTTGCACGATTACAATCGAGTTAAAAATCTGTGAAATTTAACAGCATATTTCATGAGAGTATCTTGCAGGCCCATAACACTCCCTGAACATTTACATGACAAATTCAGACAAGAAGTATTTTTCAAAAATTCAAATGTCTTTGAGAATTACAAAATTAAACAAACTTACATAGAGATGAAGATTAACTGGAACTCTATGAGTCCAATGAAGGCAGGCAGAACAAACAAGGAATCGCATAACCCAATCACATTTGAACACATTTAGTACAAACTTGGGAGGGAACAACTTAAACGGGAAGGGTGTTTGTTCTGCTCTGCCTTCGTTTGACTAATCATACGTCCAATCACATTCACTTCCATGTAAATTTGTTTAATTTGTTAACTCTAAACTCGCCCAGTTCTCGGACGGAGCAAACCAAACGAACCTTAGTATGTTCACATGTTTGTTTAAGAAATTTTACTTGTACAGATCAACATCAATTCTCACCACTTATATATATAACACTAATTTAATCTAATTTCTGAAATGAAACTCGGAGGGAAAACAGGTGTTAGCGTCTTGAGTGAAGGGTAAGCATGAGATGATTAGATTACGTGAATTTTTCATTTGGTTTGCTCCTAAGAGTTATTATTTGCTGCTCTTTTACTGTAACTACTAAACAATACAAAAAAAAAACTGAGGACTACAATAAAACAGTAAAGCAATTTTCTTTTTTTTTTTAATTCCCATTCACTGTCTCCTTTCAAAGATAAGCCATGAGTTAAATAAATCACAAGCTATGGGAATCTGCTTATTTTCCTAATGATGTGTCCCCTGAACATTTTTTATTTTTTACATGAAAGTTTTATTTCACACTTCAAATGATAAAAAGATCAAACTTACTGTAATAGTGACCTGACAAGGGTGAATAGGACTGGATGAGCCTAACGATTTAACTATCACATGACATGGGGTCACATGACACAAGGACATTGAATGACAGTCTAAAGGATCAACTTTTGTCAAACTAGTCTCATGATGAAGTGGACACCGCCAGTTTCTTCAAATGATCCATAAATACTTGCAGGCTAACGTCATCGGTGAGAACTGGTACAGATCCATCCTGGAAAGAGAGAAAAGGCAGATGAAAACATTAAGAAATAAGTATGAATTCATGCAGTTTAAATGTTTATGATCAAATGGAAACAACTGTTTCCTTGAATGAAAAATCAGTGATTAAATGTATTCATACATGGCAACACATAAGAATATCAAAATAGACCAAAGATAAATTAGCTGACTTATAATAAAGCCTTAGAAGAGGGGATTGAATTCTAGCAAATGGAAGTACTTCTGGCCTTTTGATTTCAAGTATGAGGACATGGAAATAAAAGACTTACATGTTTCATATTCAAAGTGGCACAACTGACCCTTTTTTGCATATATATACAATTTCACTTGTCACAGGTTATTTCATTGTGCTATAATCAAGCCCCTTGCCTCATACATGTTTTTACATAATGATGATAAAAAACTGTGCAAGAATGTGAATGTTCTTTTGTATAATTCAGTGTTTTATAAAAGTTTGTACTGTACACAAATGAAAAAATTTGCTCTATGCCAGGTTTCCATGGAAACTCATGACATACCTATTGACAGGGTGCCTTTTACAAGAGACACAGATTTATCATTAGCATCTATGATTACTTTCATAACAGAATATACATATAAGGTAGGCCTGAATCCTTTTTTTCAAACTCAAGAGGAGGAAAATAAAACACAGTTATCCAAGCAAAGCTAGGGAAGAATTGTGAAGAGGTAATGAAAATGCTAAACATAAATATGCCATAACCAAAAGACCAATGCCCATAGGAGGAGAGGAGAAAAAATACAATGTACCATATATGTCGGCAACATTAAGTATGGGAAACAGAAAAAAAAAAAAAAAGACAGAACCTCTGACACATGAATTGCAGCTAGCAAAAATTAACATTATCCAATGATTGATTACTTTTACTATTAATAGCTTTTAACAGCAATGATTGTTTACGGTACCTAACAAGGGAAAATGTGACACCCATAGCCATTGTATTTGAAGACAACTTATAACTACATGTAACATTTTTTTTTACCTTGACTCAAGATGCAACATGCTTATACTTAATATTATATAAAGGGCCCTTCATGAAAAATTAACAACATAAAAAATAATAATCCTGGAAGTCGTCAAATGGTATGTTGGGCATAAAGTTTTACAAATTGAGAAAGACAAATTAGTTAAGGCTGTATGCATCATTTGCATGCCATTTTAACATTTTTTTTCTCTTCAAACCAATATTGATATTAAAAATGGAAAGGATGTATAACAATAAAAAGAAAGAAGAAGGAATTTTTTAATGCATCCATCAACACAGAGCAGAAAAAACACACCAAACTTTTATTGAGCTTAGCACCAAAGAAGCTTAAACTTAAAAACAATATAAAAAAAGAAAGGGGAAGGGGGAAAGAGAATGATACATATGTACATCAATACCCCTTTTCTCACATGCCGCAAAATTTGACAGGACATTTAAAATGAATAGGAAACTAAAAGCCCTGGGAAAGTCGCAGGCTCACAGAAAATGCTCATGGTAATCACAGTCAAGATGAAAGACTATAAATTGAAACTGAAACCAGTAAAATGTAAAAGGAGGAAAAAGGGAAAAATTTGCATTACATTTGAATTATAGATCCCCCCCCCCCCTCAACATCATAAGAACGAGGGAGAAAAGAATTCATATTACTTTAGGAAAAGTTTAATACAATGAAGAGTCTAAAATGGCCACCATGAGCATTTACTGCTTCTTCCACCATCTCTAACCCCATCAATAAAAATAAATCATTGCCAATCTTCATGATAATTACAGATGAATCAGAGGGCTGAGGTCCACCTCCCATCACAATTGGCTAAAGGAAGGGAGATGATTGCAACAAAATAGTGATGATAATGTTTGTTCACACACTTTGTCAGCATATCTCTTTCATCACATTAATTTAATATCAAAAGCATTGACTTGAGTTTGAAAGACATATTGCCATATGTGAGCTGAGTATTGGAAAGGAAACTAAAGATGTAAGAGTCGTTTCGAGATTAAGGCTGACTTAATTACCAGGAGCAAAAAAATAATGTTATGTAATACTTTCAACGAGGGGAAAATGAAACCCCAAAATTAATCACTTTTCTCTCAAAACTTTAGCATTCAACAATAATACGCCAACAACTGATAGATATATACATCAATATGCTGTGGGCTAGTTCGAGGCCCTGTGGGCTTTTAAAACTAATCTGTAGAACAGTGACAAATTTCTCGCATTGCTTGAGTAGCAGGCAGATAGTTTGAGGAATCCATAACGAGGTTTGACAATTACATGAAAAAATATGTCAAGAAAATAGATGAAATTATTTAGGATATTGTAGTTTGTTCGAGGAATCCATAATTTGATGAATGTTGTGTGGTGACCACATGCTGCACTGTATTTGTATCAAAAGAGTAAATCCAGAGCTTCAACATGATGAACCCATCTCAAAACCTTCAAATGGCAGGTTATGTTCTACATTGATGAATCATGTCACATTTGTTTTGATCTCAGGAAACATCAGCACAAACTCATTAATAGATAGTTGCAGATGTAAAAGGTACATGTTCATAGTGGAAAAGGAATTACATAGACTTTAATGAATGATGAAGAAAATATAATCAGGGTTAGTAGCACCCTGAGCTTAACAAATTTGAGGAGATTTGAGGAGGGTTTTGAGGAGATTTTTTGAAATTTGAGGAGATTTTTAGG
>JBCHJU010451868.1:0-13040 GCA_039654505.1 Plocamopherus imperialis
TTTTATTGGAACCAGCTTCTCATAGAGAACAACTATTACTATTACTATTAGGTGTTGAGTCATGATTTCTTTGTTTTAATGATATATAGAATATAGATGCAGTCTTTTGCTTTTGATGATCATTTGATAATGTTAACAAATGGAATAAGTTTGCGGAATGGACTTGAGGATCAAACTTTTTTCTTATTAAACGACATCATATCAATCATTCATGGTTGTCGTTTCATAGGTACAAAGATGGAAAAGGAGATCCAATTGGATTCAAGAACTTTGTCTGCACAACATACCTGCTGGCTGCTTCCCGAGATATGTTGGAAACAGACTTCATGTATTGTTTCACCTAGCAGGAGTCATTATTCTGCATGAGGATAGACTGCCGGAGTTCATAGAAACAGAATGCACTGCAGGTAACTTTCAAAATCCATCAGAAGATTTATTATGAATATCTAAAAAAAAAACACCTAAACATTACTCTGATCTCTAAGTAGACCGACAGAGGCACTAATATAGTTCAGTGGTCCTGCAACTGGAAGGTCATAGGTTTTATTTCCTTTCACGAACGTAAACTAACCTTTGGGCAAAGTTATCTACAGTGTTGGCCTACGTTTACAGAGCACTTCTCACGGCTGATATTCAGTTTTTGATAAAAAGCCAAACGAGAAATTTCTTATGGGGAATGAATCAGTTAGAATTTTCCTTCTTTTCTTTTTATTTTCTTTAGAAAGTAAGGACTCTACCCCCTAATAGCTTAACTGTTGCTCATTAAGTAGTAATAGGACTGGGCCTTTTAATTATGGTATTGCTTCTTAAGACATTTTACTGTCAATTCTATCATAGACATGTGTTTGAAGTATGGTAAATTGAAATAATGCTTGAAGTGGTTGTTAGAAAAACTGACAACTATTTTTTTTTTCCTTGTTTCTCAGGAGGATTTCTTCTTTGAAAGACTTGAAAAACCCTAGAATCATGGCACAAGTCTTGCTATTTGAGGAAAGATCTGCACAGGTCCATGGATGTCAAAATTTTATTCTTCATGCATGTCTAATCTTGAGATGGCAAGTTTAATGATATTCTTCGGTAGTGTCATGATGAATGTCTTGGATGTTATTGTACTTGCAAATCTTTCCTATGATTAAATTGAGGGCTTTTTCTTCACACGCCACCCCCGAAACGGACATTTGCTACGGTACCCCTTATTCTTAGCCTCTACCATGGCAGGCTGTTCACCTCTCTCTTGACATACCTTAATCAAAAAATCGGTACTGCTCTGCTTTTTATCCGCTTTCCACTAACCTAAACTCTCTAATAGAATAAAAAGGATATAACTATAATGATTAACATATATTAAATTATATATATATTATGTTATACGTATAAGTTTAAATTTGTTTCCCTATTGCCTAACTAGAGGGAAAGTTTCAATGACCCAGGCTTATTTTACTGTGGGCCAATTGACAAAGATGTATTGATCTTGTTTCTTTTGTACCCATACTCAATGTATTGCATTGCTCAGATGACATTTTTCTTTTGCATTCAGGAGATACACAGGGAAACTCCATTCAAAAGTGCACAGGACATAGTGAATCAAATTCAGGCATTTCCCTAGACTTGATGATATATTCATATTTTAACTTTTCTTTGGTGGTTTTACCTATTCAATTAATCAAGTTTGTCATTTATCACCAACATCAGAACTTTTTTTTTCCCAGACATGTCAGGCCACAGATTCTTAATTCCTATTCAAATTTTGTTTGAAAATTTACCTGTAGCCACAAATTTATTAACTCTTTACATATTTGTCATATCTTCCTCACATGGAAAACTTATTCAAAAATGCCTTGCCCAGCTTGAGTTTTGGTCAGCGAATGTCGGTGATCTTCTTCAGCCTCACTGCGACATTTTTGGCGAGAGACAATGCTGACAACGATGATGTTGTTTCATCTATTTGCTCCTATGTGACGGCGGAAGTGGGGATTCAACAGGCGGCCATGGAGTCTGTCCTGCAATCGACTAAGGCAGTCTTATCAAGGCAGCTTAAGGACTTTATTGATGGGCCATATGCAAGGCCATCAAGCCATATGCTGGATCAAGCAGAGTCTGCCCCAACCCATAATATTGCATCTGAGCGGGCTTTGGGATCCTTGGATCGGCTGTGGAGGCGAGCGCCTAATGCCACCATGGGGTTTTTGAATGGTAAAGTTCGTTCAAAGATGAACAAGACCCTTCAATGGCTCGATTCAAAAGGATGTGATGAGAGAAGTTTTCTCATCGATTTTTCAATGAAAGAGGCTCAAGCAGAGAGGCGTAAGAAAACTTATGAAGTTTTAGTCATGAAGAAAGAAATTTCTAAGAGGAGGGAGGAAGTGGCCTCAAAACGTGATCATTCTAAAAGACGTTCTGTTATCAAGGAACTCAATAAATCCTTTAGCAGTAAAAAGGCTCTTAATTTGGATATTTTTCAATGTAGTGACAATGCTCACGAACAGATTCAAAGTTTTATTTCATCACCGGAGTCAGTCATAGGCAGTCTTGTTTTTTACAGTAATCGTCAGATATATGCTCGAATTCAGGATGTGAAAAAGTCCAACAAGCTTGTGATTTCTTATTGGAATTTAGGAGAATCTGAATCTATGTCTGTTGATTTCAAGGTTTCAGCTAGTTGTTTTTATGCTGATGTTGTTTTAAATAATATTCTCTTTATGTAATGTTAAATACCTCTTCTTGTATCTTTTGCTATTTATTTATAGAGCTATGTATAGGGCTATAAATAATATGTTGTTTTTTTTTATCTTCAATTTTCTGGTCTTATTTTCCTACAGTGCTTACTTTATAAATTTATATAAAGATGTAACATTTTGTTTCTTGGATACATAGATCTATTATCGTCTATTAATATATTATCGTCGGCCATGAAACCGACGGTAGTGTCACCATATATTATGTGAGTAGACCTTCTACTTTATTATATTATTATATGTATGTGTGTATTATTTGTTCAACCCAGTAGTCGTAGTACTATAAAGAAATTAGCATGGACTTTGATGTATAATACTTGACACTTTCATTTGTGATTTTGGTGTTCTATTTCCGGAACCAGGTTTGTTTTTTTTTTTTTCTTGTTTTTTTTTTATTATTTGAATGTATATACGTGATATAATATAACTTTCATTGTGCATGGTATTTGAAAATGGCCATTTTTCTTAGGTACTTGAGAAATTCCCTTATCATTTTGTTGCATTATATATATTTTTACATAGTGGTATTTGAGTTATTGATGATTTTGGATATTTTTTCATCAATTTTTTTTCAAGAATAAGCCTTCCATATTTGGAATACATTATTAATGTTTTAGTCACCAGATAATTTGTTGTCTCTTTACATGGTTTGTATACATATATATATGAAAGAGAAATTTCTGAATATTTTGATGTAGTAGTATTATATAATGTTTAACAATATCTTTCCTAGTTCATAAGTTACTATAAATTTTATGTTGTTTTGAAATAGTTTTGATATTAATTTGTTTATCAATTGTTCAACACAGCACTATATAGAAGTAAGCAAAAACTTTGATGTCTAATAGTATAATTCTTGACACTGTCATTTGTCGTGTTGGTTTTTTTTCCTGAGCCTGATTTTTTTTTTTTTTTTTTAAATTTTAAATGTATATATACATATAATTTTCATTGTGCATGGTATTTAAAAATGGCAATTTTTCTTAGGTACATGAGAAATTCCCTTATCATTTTGATACATTATATATTTACAGACCAGTATTTGAATTATTGATGATTATGGATTTTTTTCATGACTTTTTAAAGGAATAAGCCCTCCATATTTGGAATACATTATTAATGTTTTAGTCACCTAATTCTGATAATTTGTTGTCTCTTTACATGGTTTTTATATATTCATGAAAACTTCCTGAACATTTTGATGTATTATATGTCACAATATCTTTCTTGGTTCCAAAGTTATGATAAATTTTATGTTGTTATTTTGAAATTGAATCTTGTAGAAATATACCGGATTTCGGACTAGAGAATAAAGATTAAAAAAATAATACAATGTATGTAGCCTTTTCAAGGCGAAAAAAATTACTTTTGACCGGTCTTTTTATCAGAAAACACAAAATAAACATGTTAATTTAAAAACACTGGTCTTTTCTTTCTTTTTAAGCATATTCTAGAGACATTCCTTGACATTTTGATATATGGTATTCAAAGATATCTCTTGTGGTCTCAGAGTTGTGCCAGTTCTTGTCCACTAGACACCGATTGCGGTCACAATACCATTATACAAAAAATGACCCCATTTCAGCCGAAAATTAATTCACTAAAAAAATCATAACTTTTTAAGTAATAGAGATATCAAGGAAATTCAAAAAGCTTGATAATCAGAATGCCATCTGTCTTGTGGTAATATTCCTTTGTGTTTTGTTAACTTTCAATTTTTCGCTAAACTACCTACTCCAAGCACTGCACGTCATCGAATGACACCGTGGAGGGTATGAGGAGGGCAATCTGGGCTACCTTCAAGCACTGCACGTCATCGAATGACAACATGGAGGGTATGAGGAGGGCAATCTCGGCTACCTTCAAGCACTGCACGTCATCGAATGACAACGTGGAAGGTATGAGGAGGGCAATCTGGGCTACCTTCAAGCACTGCACGTCATCGAATGACAACGTGGAGGGTATGAGGAGGGCAATCTGGGCTACCTTCAAGCACTGCACGTCATCGAATGACAACGTAGAGGGTATGAGGAGGGCAATCTGGGCTACCTTCAAGCACTGCACGTCCTTGAATGATGATCACCAGCATGAGGACTGCCCCAGAGGAGCTGATTCATGGTGCATCTACCAGAAAGTACTTTCTAGAGGACTGCCACCACCAGATCATGAGAAGCACAGCACCACTTCCATCAGTCCTTTCCTCGCTTCTCACATTCGTGACATTTATGTTCGCCTGGCCGATGATGATTTACTGAGGAGGTTCCTTGATGGAAAGACCCAGAATGTTAATGAGAGTATCCATGCCCTAATCTGGTCTAGATGCCCAAAGCATATTTTTGTCGGGAAGCGGAGGCTGGAGATTTCTGTAGTGATAGGAGTAGGAGAGTTCAACCAGGGATGGCGTGCATCATAGTTTTATTTCGGCACTGGGATTGGACACAGGAAATCATTCTAGGAAGTATGGGAGTAGAAGGGACTGTATTAGAAAGAGGAAAGCAAAATGAGCTTGTGAAACCATCATCAAGAGGAGGCGCGAGATCAGAAGACTTCGCAATTCGTAATCAGCGACCCAAAATTAGCAAATTCAAAGCAAACAGATCTCATTTTGTGGCTCCGTTCAAAAAAGAATAAGTCTATAAATGTTTGTTATCACCCCCCCCCCCCACACCCTTCCCCCAACCCCATTTTTCCACGCAAAAAGGGCCTACACTGGAAGTACAAGACACTGCATTCCAATAGGGCCTAAATCAAGGCCTATCATCTGAGCTAGCAATGTTAAATTTTGACCGCGCAGTTTGTTTCAAGGCGACTGGCAAAAGGTGAGCCATCGATGTTAATTCAACTTGGGGCGAAATTTTCGAGAATCCTTCCTCAACGAAATTTTATACTTGCGGAAATTTCCTGGAGGGCGATAAAATGCGGGATTCTGCGAATTGTCGTAAAGTGGAAGGCCCGTAGAATTTTAATATTATATAACCTTTTGATTGCAAGCCGTTCGCGCGCGCGATCACCAACAATACGAAGGCCACAATAGGCTTAGACAGCCTGCTCACCACATAGGCCTGCCGCTTAGGCCTTTCATTTTGAGCTTCATCCACCGCGTACTTTCTCTTCAAGTTCAAGTAACACATTATGTAGATCTAGATGTAGACGTAATAAACAATCAGCGGGTTTCTTCTCACGACCGGCCCGAGACCAGCACGCCGCGGATTCTCGGCCTAAACCAGCATTGCCGCGGAAATTCACGGAAACTTTCCTCCCTGCTTTACTCAATTGTGACAAGGGATAGTGGAGTAATGAAGAGGGGAAATATTATTCAATTTCGGGGGTTCGGACCCCCGAAAACCCAGCTGACACGCATACATTATGTTAAATGCAGAAAATTATTGATGAAATATTAATTTAAACATATTTCCTCAATATAAAAACACATAAAATTCAGATAGGGCCAAAAATATAAAAAAAGATCACTTTCACTAGCGTCTCCCCTTAATGCCCTACAGCAACCATCACAGAAAGATAATAATTGATTTTGGGGTGGTTTTGGAGGATAAATGAGGAAAACATGCTAGTGCGTGGTGTTTATATGGCTATTTTTTCTCTTGAGAATGCTTTTGAGACCAGAGACATTAAATCATTGGCATAAAAAAAGTTTTAGTCTCGAAATGATGTGGTGCTTACTGCCCTGTTTCTTTCGACAGATGGTACGGAACTACAAGCCAGTGTCAGGATATGACTGATGCATATAATGCATTTATGCAAGGGCACATGTCATTAAATAAAGATGCAAATTACTACAATGTCGATAAGAAATCCCTGATGGGGAGAACATCTGGCGAAATTCCTATCAATGCCAGCGTTGGTACACAAACGGCTCTATCACCAATTCATGAGTGGGAACTAGCCTCTTGCATTAAGCAGAATGGGGTGAGGATTTATTCCCGAGGAAATAAAAGATTTCGTCATGGAGTTTGTGACAAAGAAGAAGCTTGAAACCCCATTTAAGGATGGCCGTCCGGGTAATGATTCGATGAAATTCAAGACACTTCAGTTCAAGAAGTGAAGGCTTTTATAGGCCTAAGGATTTAAATGGAATCTGTCCTCACCAAACCAAGCTGTAGAGACTATTGGGAGAGTGATGGTATAGACTTCCTTGGACCTACCCTGGATTCTGAAAGATCGTGACGAGGGATCGCTATCTCGCCTTATGGTCATTCTTGCACATTGTTGACGAGGAAGATGAGATGATCAATAAAACGGACAAGATCAATAAAACTAGGCCAATACTCAATGGACTACTCATTAAATTTCAGCAGCACTACAAGCCGAGAAAATTTCTGAGTTTGGATGAAGGGATGATTCCTGCAAAGAATCGTTTGGGAATAAAGCAATACATAAAGGATAAACCAAATAAATGGGGTATCAGGTCATTCCTATTATGTGATGCAGAGAACGGCAGTGTCTTCAATGCGGAAATTTATCCTGGCAGTGCAGAAATTATCCACAGGCCATTAGGCGCAACTGGAAATACCGTTGTTCGCCTTGCTACACCATGCGGAATGGACCAGAAGTCACATGTGCTCGTTATGGATCACTACTACAATTCTTTTGCCCTCGCTGAATATACACTCAATGAGCTAAAGACAGAAGTCATTGGAACAATTCTCCCCAACCGCAGGAACTTTCCTAAGGAATTGAAAACTATCAGAAAACTTCAAAGGGTGAAAGCCGTTACCTCTGCTCTGTCATAACAGCATCAAAATTATGACATGGCAGGACAAGAAACCCATCCACTTCATAGCCAACAGAAGGAACTGGTTGGAACTTTGTTAGAGATCAACATGCCACTTATTGTAAAAGATTACAATGCGTACATGGGAGGATGTGACAAAAACGACCAAATGGCTAAACTTCATCGCAGCAGCAAGCACTATAAGTGGCCTCTTAGTGCAATGTTTTCTTTGGGCCTGCTACAATTCTTATGTCCTGGCGTACGAAAGGTCACCTTTATCAACCGGCATACAATCCAGTCACAACATACAACAGAGATACAACTTCTGGCTCCCTTCATCAATAGTCAAGTCTCATTGATGCATTCAACTATCATCTCAATCTCCATATGCACTGATCAAATGACAAACACTTCTTTCGGCTTTTTCAACAGTTTCACACACGAAAGCAGAAATGATTAGAAAAGAATCCTTCATCTCTGACTTTTTTGGGACCATTCAGACTCTACTATCCACACAGATGAATTCTGATTGAACAAAACACTCATTCACTTCTGAATGTTTGTCTGTGGATCAAGTTATGGATTACATAAACTCTCAACAAAAGGCCTGTGCAATGCAATTTAGCACTCAAACATTATATTAGCTTCAAGATAAGAATCTAATAAGTATTTTGACATAATTTCATGTGTGTCAGACTAATAGTTTTCACGCACCAACACATTTATGAGACACATATGCAATTTAGCAATTTTTGCTCAGGAGGCCAAGTTATAGGGTCGTTTCTGAGCAGGGACCCAGGTCTGACAGGGTTAAATGACAAAGTCATTAAAAAAAATATTTTTTTTAATCAAATGTGGATTTAAATTGGCACTTGAAGAACTTGAAATTTTACACAAGAAAACATAGACATTTACTTAACCCCCATTTTACACTAAAAAAAAAAATAAATAAAAATCGTAGGATCTTAGGATCTTGTACGTTTGTAAAACCTGAACAGCAAGGGAGCAAATTTATCCTGAGGCCACTTGAATAAGAAAACTGTCCGCACATGAAGGAAAACATTCCTCAGGCAGAATGGGATGTAACAAGGGTCAAATTTTAGCATTGTGGTGACACATAGAATGGCCATCAATTCCTTTGTTGGCACACGGCATGTCTCATTAGAATGAACCCTAAGGTGTCTGTTGTCCAAATGATGTCATCTGTAACGTACTCTGGTGCGTCTGGAAGTTGATTGTTGTCTAGGCTGTGATTGCTTCACCTTAATGGGGCCAGTCACTGTGTCAAGAGTCCGCATGTTGAACTTGTACACGTGGCATTCCATTTTCCCCTTCAGATTCTTGAACACATGGGTCACTGTATCCTGATTGTACCCAAATGAGCGTTCTTCAACCTGGAGATTAGAGTTAAAAATAAAAATGTATATTAGTTATACATTAATCTTCTAAATTGGAAACACATTCAAAGCATATAAAAGTAGTTTTTGCGAGAGTGCCCTCCGGCTGAGTAGAGCCCGTTTTGTCTCAGTGTCCGCAATTTCAAAGAAACTGATTTTTTTCCTATCAGAATTGTCACTTTGAAAGCCCGCTTCGAAAGCTATCTGCTGCCTTAGTGCCCGATTTGTTGGCATGTTGTCAATAAAAAAAAGTAAGAAATGACAACTTACAATAAACAAAGTAACTATGAACACTTGTCATACTATAGTATACTATACTATAGTACAATAGTGTTAAAAGCCATCCCTATAGCTCACTTGAGTAATTTTCCCACCGCTTTGAGTGGGAAGAGATTACAAATGCACACCATCCTGGCTGGTCCACAGTCTAACCAATCAAATGTGTCAATGCGACCAGAGAGGTGTGGCCTAGATTTGGACTTTGGTGAAAAGACATGCGGTTCGTTAAAATGAATGACTGTCTACAGATTTACGCAAACAATGCACTCAAGTCTGAGCGACCATACTAGTTAGGTCCGCCACAACTCGAGTCCCTCCCTGTACTGTCGAAACAAAATTATTTGTTTGGTGGTGGACAGGCTCATCAACTTGGAAGCAATTGAAAAACTTAGCAAGGTGATCTTTATCCATGTACGAATATCACATTTCAAGATGCTCCATACCTTCAAATGGATATGTCATGACCGCATGACCTGATACTTAGATCTATATTTAGATTTACTAGTAGACCTAATTACAGACAACGCCGGATAAGTTGATAATACGTTAGTCAATTTTTTTGCTCGGCCCCACCCCGCCCATACATAAGAGAATGGTAAAAAATAAAATCCGCCACTTAAGTCAATTTTTCACTTCAGTCGATCTTTCAAAAATCTGAAACACATATTTTATGACAACAATCCCTCACTCAACAATGAGCCATTGACCATGATGTAGTGCGATATTAGCATCATGTCGTAGGGCCCTAGACTAGTAATACTGGTAACAGTGAACAGTCACAGCCCGATAGCAGGCCTACACGTTTTGATATTACAAATTACAGTACTAGGCCCGTCAAGTACAAGACCTACGGTGCCTTGTATGGCCTAGCATAGAAACGTTCACTTTTCACCTTGCCTAACTTATAACTTGCTGATGTTGCCGCATGTTTGATGAAGAATGGGGCGGGGAATTTTGGTCCGGTGGGAGGATACCGCGTGGATCTAGTTGATAGTTTGTAAGCTGAGTCCAGAAGTGGAAAGGCAAGGTCGAAAATATGGGTGGGGGCGATCTTGGTAGTGTGTGTGTGTGTGTGTGAGAGAGAGAGAGAGAGAGGGGGGGGGGGGAGACGTGCCAATAGCGTCACTCTGTGTGTATATCAAGCTTAACTAATGGATGGGCGATCAGTGATCAGTTGATTTCTCTAATGCGCAATTATGATGGTCTTACATTATAATACAACCCCACCTTCCCCGTCCGCGCGCGCACACGAAACAGTACTTGTACAGTTAGACCTACGAGTATCTTTAGGCTAGGGGTAGAACTTTTCTATCAAACGTGTGTTGGCTTATGCATCGGCTTATCCCGACGTGATCCTATGATATACTTGAGCTTAGGTTCAACGTAAAAACGGCACAGGCTGCAGTAAAATACTGACGGACACAACGCCTGCCAAAAGACAAAAAACAAAACAATAAAAAAGGCCCATCCAAGACTACAATATCAACAAAACAAAAACGAGGTGGGAAACATTAAAACATCAAATACCAATTCAATTGTATCCATGTACCCCCCCCTCTCCCCCCCAACACACACACCCGTCATCTCGACCCGTTCACTTGCGATTACTAAGGGAGATAATCCCCTTTTCAGGTAACTCGAATCTTTCAGATAACTCGATCTTTCATCTGTGTCCCGTGAAAATCGACTTATCCGGCGTCGACTGTACATACATCATTTTATCATATGTAAAAGATGCGAAACTACCACATATATATAAAAATATTTTTTATTTATTCTTTTTTTTATGCATTTATGTTTTCAGTATGATAGGTTATGGAGTGATGCTTATCACTGATCAGATTTACCCCCCCTCCCCCCCTGGATTTGCTTGTTACTCATGTGTTTTTGTTTTATTTGTTTTCAAATTGAAAAAAAAATATCAGTTGTGACTTTGCTGTAAATTATTCAACCCTTTATTTGCGGTGTCCTTGTTTTTTGTTGTTTTTTTTTTTTCCCTTTTTTATTGTTTGTTTGTTTTTTTCATTTGTAGATTATTATTGAGTTGTGAGATCAGTAGGAAGAATTCTTATATCTATAAATTATATATATATATGTATATTATAATGACAAAATTTGTTTGAGTTTGATGCAAGCCCCTTAATTGTTACAATTTTAAAATTATTGTATTCATTTAGTTCTTATAATTAGTATACTCCTGTTGGCACCAAAGACTGTTATTTTGTTGCATAATTTAATCATCATAAGCTGAAAGTCATTTAAGGTCTAAAGATGTCAATGACATTCAGACATTCGCAATCTTACAGGATAGAATTGTGGAGGAAATGAGTTTGTCCTCATGTTCCATTCACTACTTCTGGGTATTGTATGTTTCTGGATTATATAGGGTGATCTGCCACCATGGGCTACTCTGAACATGGGCAAAAGTTGTTTTTTTAACAATCATATTATATTCACTAAAATATATTTTAATGTAAGACGAATATGACAAGGGTTCTCATTTTAATCTGTTTATCAGTCTCCAGAGGTGAGTAGATTTTGATTTTTATGACTGGTCAGCTTAGCCTAATTTAATGTTGGGGAAACGGAAAAAAATTCATAGTATCTAATGATCTTAATTGTTGGACAGAAATGTACGCAGCCTGTTAGCAGGGTAGCAATTGCTAGGCACAGGGTCTTTTCTTGTACTTTATGTGATGTGTTTAGAAAGGCCCAAGTGGCATAGGCAAAGTTTTTCTACATTAGAAACAATTATCTAATTATTCTGTCACAGGGTCTGATAAGGAGTCATAAAAAATAAAGAATACATGTGCCTCCTCTTTGATTTTAGGTTTTTCATAAAATCTTAATAATTTTTGTTGTTTTTTTTCTAATGATTCTACAATAAGGAAAAGACCAAATTTATCTGAAATCATTTTGATTTGTAGTTTTAAGTGTATTTTTGGCCATGGGTGCAAAACTAAGAGTCACAGTTTAGTCTTTATCTCAAAGAAAATTAGAATATATTGAAAGAAAATATGTAATGTCACAGTATGGTTCTGAGTAGCAAATTTCATAACTTCTACCAAGTGCCAGAATGAACATACTCCTGATATTTTTTGTCAAATATAATGGCTAAAGTTATAGACATAGCATAGCCAACTCATATGATTATTTATAAAAATATGAATTTCTTATTGACATCCATATTGCTCTTTTGGAGGAAAAGTATTTTTGAATTGTGTCATAAAAAGCATTTAGGGTAAATTTGAATGAATGCATATTTTTTCAATTATTTTAATTTTGAGCCTTCATCTTCATCTGTTTTGTAAGCTACTAGACCCTGTATTTAATTTTACCATTAGATAAATAATAATGTATAGTTCTTTCTCCTAAAGTAACAATGCAGTTTCTTAGACACCTGAGTGAAAATTTTGTAAAGAAATAAAACCTTTTGTAAAATAAACATGGTGTCATTTTTCTAAATTTTTTTTTCATTTTGCTTTTGTTTTATGTCAATATTTGTATATGTTTTAAATGTATGTGTGTGGATTTTTGTGGGTGGGGGGGGGGGGGGGTGTCTCTTTTGAATCGATGTTCCGACACCAGCAATACAAGTAATACAACATGATTCCATTGATGGGAGGAGAAGGATAATGAAAAAGTCTTAGAAATTGGAAATACAGTGGTCACCAAGTAAGCGACCGCCATCTAAGAGGCCGGTATTCCTGTATAACCGAATTTTTTCTCTTTAAAAATCACCTCTAAGAGATCGGTCCAGATACCCACAGTCCGCCTAAGAGGCCGCTTTTTCACATGGCCAAATTCTTTGAGGAATAACATTTCATTTTGTCCTTAAAATTACTTCTACACGCGTGTAGTAAGATGACCCAACGATTGTCTGCACCATAATGAACG
>JBCHJU010451979.1:2500-13034 GCA_039654505.1 Plocamopherus imperialis
CATCGAGTTCGGCATTTCGGCGCCGTTTTGCGCACCTTCTTCATTGATGCGCAGACTCAATGGCTGATTCGGTGGCGTTGGTTCTTCCAATTTCGAGGATTTGTGAGAATCGTCTTTGAGTAAAGCAGGACTATTTTCTTGTCTTTCACATCTCCTGGAAACAATAGCTGATGTGGGGCTTTCCGGAAGGGTCTGATTAGTTGAGAAAGAAATGCGTTCATTTGCGTGCTCCTTAGCACAGGTTGTTGATGGCGATCCCCTAATCATGTCCATGCCGGTTTCCACTGACTCGTCCGTGACTTTGATTGGTGGAGGACTCATCATAATCTTAGCCTGCCTCTGGTCAAACGGCGACAGGTACGACTTTTTCTGTCTCTCCTGGGAACCGTCTAGCTTTGACAGAATGTCAAGATAGGCAAGTTCTGGGTGCGAGTCGTCCGTTGCGTTCACAGACCTGCTGCTGTTGTGGTACGGACTCATAATCTCCGGGCAGCTGCTACTGAGTGCTGCCGAGGCCGGGCTAAGGAACTGGGACCGCTGGAGTCGCCGCGTCCACAATCGCCCGGCCTTGCCTTTGTCCTTCGGTACTGACCAGTGGCTAACGGGGGGACTGTGGGGTTTTGTCTCAGGGTCGTCGACGGTGGTTTTTTCATGGAGATTAGGCGTATGGCCGGACACCATCTTCCCGTCGTTATTTAAGAAGTCGTTTGGCGGCCGTTTAGCGGATGACTCGAGTAAAGGCTGGAAATCTTCGCTGGGCTGATGGATGACGACTCTTGGATTCACCTTCGTCGTCTTCCTGGCGGCGACGTTAAACGACGGGCCCGGAGAGAAAGAACTAAGGCCCCCGAAATCATTTCTTTCCGAATTTTTCAACTGCACGGATGGTGATACGTTTCTTTCTTTCTCCTCCGGTAATACGACGCCGTTTTGGGTGGCTATACAGTTAGCACCGCCCGGAATATCTTCTCTCATCGGGACGGCATCCGGTCTTTGTACCTCCGGTCTGGTCGGCTCGTCGTCGTCCAGATAGTCACTGGTCAGCCGCCCCATGGCCAGATCCCTCTGCCGGATGTCGACGTCCCCGTCAACGCGCAGGGCCGAGGTCAGATCTGAGTCGCTGTCGCTTCCGCCTGAAGACTGGACCTGCTCCTGGCGATGCATCAGCTGCAGGAACTCTCTGGACCGCGGCCTTTTGCTTTCCGACACGGACCGCCTTCCGTGGGGACCCGCCGTCCTGGTGCCAGAAGCGTCAGCTTCCTGGTGTTGGTGAGGAGGAGACTTTGAGCCAACGCTCGACGTGAGGGAAACGGGTCCGTCCTCGCTTCCGTAGGAAAACATCGTTTTCACCGTCACCCTCTTCTTTCTCTCCGCGGTCGGAGAGCTAACGCGTCTTGACAGGACTTTCTCACCGGCGTCGCTTGCCGTAAAATCAGTCGAGCGTATCTCTGTCCTGCCATGGCCATTGAAGTTGCCGTCCGAGCTTGGCGTTGAGGAGACAGAGGAAATGCACGGCCGCTGGAGATTGCTGACAGATGATTGAGGCTTGGTGGAACGAAGGCGCTCTGCTTCACTGCTCAAGGGACTCTCCGGCTCGTTGACTTTTCGGTAATCGCCTATCTGGATGTTGAACCTTGAAACGTGTGGGCTGGGCGATTCTGGAGACGGAGTAGATCTAGTTTCTGAAGACTTTCTGCGACCGCGTCCGACGTTGAAATTAAGAACAGTTCTTTGCGTGACGTGTGCAGCTGAGTGTCTTGCCATTTGAATATGGCATCCAGTAGAGAGTTCATCGGCAACAATTGTGGACTCCAGAATTGACACTGAAGGTCGATGAGAATCCCTTGGCAATATCCGGTCGCCTCTAGTGTCAATTAAATTAACGTCGTTCTTCGTACCATTTCTTCCCGCAACGCCGTCGCTACCTGGCATCGCAAAGACCGTGTCCCCATTGTCTAAAGGGCAAGATTGAGCACCTCGAGCCTCTTCAATAAACTCACGTGGATTATTTTCACCTTTCTCTGAACGCCTTACGCAATTATTTCTCTCACTACTGTGACATTCAACCGCATCAGGCAATTCATACTCTGGTGTAATCACGTTCTCATCGTGTTTAAAATCACCTTCGTCGTCCGGCTCGTCGGACAGGCCTTGCGAGGACACGTGACATGAATCGTTGGACCTCGAGCCACACCTTTCATCCTGAGCAGGGTAATCGACTACGATGGTATCGTTGGTGGTCTGAGACGGGTGCCTTCCCATACCCAATCGATTCATTCTGTTGTCCAAACTGAGGCTCTCCTCGCTCTGGGTTTCCTCCTCGGTGATCTGCGACAGCTTGAAGCCCCTGGGGGATGACGAAGTTTCCGGGGACGAGGGGTCGAACTCCCGCATGCCGTTGAACAGGGCCATGATTTCAAGCTCGTCCATCAACGTCGTCGGGAAGTCCATGTTCTCGCTGTCTTGGTGTCCGAGGGACGGCAGCTCTGTCTTATCACCGTCGTACTCCACGCTGAGGACGAACGCATTGGCCATGCTCGCCTTCCCCAGGCTAGGCGCCTTTCCATCACGCCACAACCTTGAACTTACAGCCACCCGACCTTGGCTTTGGTCAGCGCTGCAAGAATCGCAAGATTGGTCTTCTGCTGCTGCTGCTGAGGGTGCACCGATCAGCGCGGATAATTCCGCAGCCTGGAACGTTTTCATCAACGTTTCGCTATCTCTAGCCTGAGGAACGGACACTGCGTTTCCATTGGAGTTTAGAGGGGAATCGAGCTCGTTGTCTCTGAAGGCGGCCAGTCGCTGGCGTCTGGTGGCCAAGGGAAGATTACCGTGGTGATGGTGCTGTAAGGGGTTCCTGTCAGCTCTTGGAGGCGCGTTGATACGACCGATCTCTTTGTCGCACTCGTCTTCTGAGCTGTAGTCTTCAACGTTACTGCCATTGCAGTTTTGACCATGATCATCCTGCTCTTCATTATTTACCGTCTTCCCTTTTTGGTATTCCGCAACGTAGCCATGCAGTTCTTCATCCTTTACCACGTTGTTCGAATACTCACATGACTGAGTGGCACAGTAGGCATGTTGGAGTAGATTTTCATTCCCTTTGGTTTCAACGTTGTCCACATTTTCCGTACCAGGTGGTCCACCACTGTAATCACACGCATCACTCCCCTGGTTTTCTAAGACAACGTTTGTGCTCATCTGAGGCATCCAGTAATTGATTCCTTGTGGAGTAGCGGCTTGCTGATTTGATTTCACGTCGGTGTCGTTCATGGGAGACAACCCACAGCATGCGTGGGGTGACATGTCGATTCTTCTCATCACCCCCACTGCCTCTGCCACCTGGTTGCCGGCGCTGCCCAGGGAACACTGGCTGAGGCTGTCAACGAGGTCCAACTCGGCGTCGCTGTAACTGCTCTCGCTGTCCCGCCTCGGGTTAGACGACAGGAAGAGCGACACCTCAGAATCGTTCAGCTCCTCCACTGCATCCGACCCGGCCACGGATCTGTCACTGGCGCTGTCAAGCGTAGCCTGGCTCGTGACGCTGAACTCATAGGTGAACCGGCTTCCCTCCCAGGTGTTGTGCCTTCGGAGACTGGGGAAAGTGGTGGAGGAAGAAGCGAGGGCATGGCTTTCTTTGAAGACAGGGCCGACATTTATTGCGAGCAAGGGGTCAGCACCATCCTCTACTTTTTTGTCTTCCAGCCATGAAAAGGCGCTGTCGTCGGTGACAATGGCAGAAATGTCACTCTGGCTTTTAAAGGCGTCGCGAATTTCAGTCGATCCTTCGGACGATAATATTTGGTTTCCGTTCGTGCCGTCGACAGATTTCCTGTTGGATCCCAATTCACTCACGTAGGTGAATGAGTCAAGGCTGGATTGAACTTGAGTCTTTTCACAACCGCTCGCTGGTACGATTAGGTCTTCTCCCTTTACTGCCCGACTGCTGCCAGTATTATCCCCCTTGTTGTCGACGTGGATTTCACCACTAGGTGCCGCCGCCGCTGCTGCTGCTGGTCTAGATTCGTTTTGGATGCTCTCGGGCGCCGTGGCGTGTAGAGCTGTGAGAACCCCGGTATCGTGGCGCAACGTGGCAGGAAGGGACTTGTACTTGGTGGAGTTACTGGACTTGGTGCTGTTAGGGTAGGAGGCGTGGCTGACGATGTGCTCGGGGGACATGGGCACAGTGAGGAAATCCATTTGGAAGCTGACCAGAGGGGAGATGACTATGTCAGGCGTTTCTTGCCCGTCATCCACGACGTGCGTGGGTGGGACTCCGGGGGACGAGAGATTGCTCGACGAAACCCTCGCGTCCGGCTCGTTCGGATCAACTTCCAACTCAGACAATAAATGGTCGACACCGTTCAGGTTTGTGTTTTTCCGGACGTTGCGCAGAACGGGGTGCTTGCTGGAAGGCGTGACCAGCGGCCAAAGTCTTCGGAGCTTGTCGTGAGTCTGGTTGGGTTTGGGGACGTCTGTTGGCTGCTGTTGATTGTGCAGTTTGGAGGGGACTGGGGCAGTGGTGGCGGCCGGTCGGCTTGACGAGTTCTGGGTGTCCTCACTGTCGGTCATCAGGTTGTCCGAGGACGAGGGTTCGGCGAGGTACCCGGAGTATCGAGGCAAATGGGGGCAGAGTTGAAACGATTGGCCGTTTGCAGGGGCTGGCATTCCAGTGGTTGATGTTATTTCTTCTATTGCATTCTCATCGCCCGCTTCTAAATAGCCCAGTGGGTCGCCAGCGTTCATGAAGTCCGTTTCGATATCGAGACTGTTACAAGAGTTTTGATGAGAGTTGGCCATGTACTTAAGTCTAGACAACTTGTGGTGGTGCCGGCTTTGATATCCCATCTCGTTGTTGGACTGGGACTGGCACGACTCGTCGCTGGAGACAGTTTTCGAAGAGACCAGCCGATTAGAAGGGCCGTGTGATGCGGCGTTGTTGTCCTTCGTTTGAGTTTCAAACGACGCAGGAGGCAAGTCCAGAATGCGCATTTCGCCTCTAATCTCCCTGTCATGAGCATCGCGCGTTTCGTTTTTGTACATGTCGGCACAAGGACTAAGATACGCGTTCATCTCTTTTAAAACATCCATCTTCTGTATACATTCATGGAGAACGTTATTAGTCTCACGTTGAGCAACCGCTTTGTCTTGTCGGGAATTTACTTTTTGCTTTTGATCATTTTGCTTGAGATCTACGTTTAAACCAGTGGCCATTTCGTGAACTTTACGATTTCTATTTCCAGTGTCTACTAATCTTCCATCAGAATTCTCTTTATTCTTTTGTTCTACTAAAACCATTCTCGCTTTCGTCGCCAGGTCAATCTTTGTCTCTGTTTGATTTCTTTGCATCTGTTTGTAGTCCATCAACGACAGTTCTTCTTCTATTTGGTTTAGCGTTTCGTCCACCAGTTGGAAGCAGCCCCGAGACCGAGAAGGATTACGAGACTCGCCCATCGGGTTTGTTATCACACGCCCATCACCACCTGCATTTTTCACGTTCATTTCCGGGCCCAACGGGAAGTGATCGTGCTCGTTACCGATAAGACAGAGAACTGTGTTGATGGCTTTCGAGACGCTCTGCGGTCGATTGTTGCTGATGCCGCTGCTACTACCATAAGCATGTTTCCCGTTGATTGTGGTCTCATCACCCCATTCTCCGTTTGCCAAGGAGGATATTCCATTGCCATGGTTGGCCGTCTGGGTAGATTTGTGGTAGAGAGAGGTGCCCGTAGAAGACGTGTCGCCTTTCAGACAACACTGGATTTGCTGATCGCGCGCTAGGTAAAAGGCCGACTGCTCGTTCGGAAGGCCAAAACCGCCACGGGACGACAGAACGACCTGCACAGCACGACTCGCGCTCTGCACTCGGTCAAGGCCCAGCGAATCGCCTCCGCCCCTGGCTGGCTGAGAGGTCTCGCTCGGGAATAATGACGGCGATGAATGAGAATGGCAACCATTGGCACATTCGTTCCCGTATCCCTTTGAAGGGCGCGGGGCGAGAAGATGTTCAGGTGTGTTCCTCAAGGGGATTTGCCTGAAGGACGCATTCCTCCCACTGCCGACGCCATCCAGATCCGTGTCGCTGGTTTCAGACAAAGACCTGTAGGCAACACCCCCACGGCCAGGCGTAGCAACACCCCTGTGGCTTCGCGTTGCCCTGAAGGCGGAGTCTGGCGATCCCGGGCTTGTGTGACCGCTGGCCACCGACAGTTTGACGGCTCTGCTGTTGTCCACTATCGGCCAACCACCATCGCCGCTTGTTTGAGGCCTTCCATGAATGTGCTGGCAGACGCTAGAGTGGAAATGCACTTGAGCGTGATGGGGACAACAGGGAGAGATACTGAAGGCATGGCGAGCTGCTGCTGTTGTTGGACCTTGCGTTGGGCAATGCGGGAAGCCGCAGTGCGAGGCCACATTATCGGAGCGGTTCAAAAAGGACGCGTGTCCCGCACTGTGTTGTACCGGATGGGACTTTCGAGGTGTTGGCCGGTGGGTTTCATCGGGGGTCAGTTCTCTGAAGTCCCTGCGCATGGATTCGTCGCAAGGAGAACTCGTGTCTCTACCATGGCGCGGAGTCTTCTGTTTTTTCAGGTTTTTTCTTTTGGAAGAAGTCGTGGGCGATCTGCTCCCCGCCGTTTTGTCCGACTGCGACGAAGTGGGCCTGGAAGTAGAATGCTGGGGTGACCTACCGCTTTTCAGCAAAGAACCAGCCCGGTCTTGTTCAGAGGCAGATTCCTTGTCTGTGTCGAAGCTCACGTAGGTATTACCACCGTGCAGGTCAAACTCGGATTTCGTTACGTGGTGGTTTTTTTTGGTCGTGGGCCTAGGGACGCCTAGCAAAACGCTAGCGTTGGCCGCTTTGGCATTTTGCTCTCTGTTGTGCCCTTCGTCGTCGAGGCTCGTGGAATCCGACCCAGCGCAGATCGGCGACCCGCCGCCGCCAACAGCCTTTCTTACCGTGTCCTGGTGGCGGGTCCGGGATCGCCGACGGTAAGAGTACGACGAATCGGATCTTGCCGGGCCCGGACCCGGGTCTGGAGAGTAACGACCGCAGTTTCTGCACCTGTGCGACGAGCAGGATCCTGCTTCGTCCTCGGCCTCCCTGGAGGAACCGGTTCCCTCTTCCGTATCCAGGCTGTCCATTTGATTGTCCAGCCCGACCTCGATGACCGTCACGGGGGACTGCGGAATTGGCGACAGCGCCTGGGCCGACAGCGGGATGCTCAGGTGACTCGAGTCCGATCTGGGTCCTAGTTTATCCACGGAGGAGCTGTTGACCCCTTCGTCCACGTCCTCCAGCACTATGGATACCATGGCCGGCTCAACGGCCTTGACGATCGTCGGTTTCTTTCCGGTTTTCGACTCGAAACCGTTATCTCCTTCATACCCTGCTACTAAGACCGCCGCTGATCCGCTGCCTCCGATCGCCTCGTGCTGAGCATTTGCGTGGCTTTTCATGATGTCGGCCACCTCTAGGCTGTCATTGGAAAACTGCATGCTCGGCTTGCGTGTTGTGTTGGAGGGCGGGGGTCGCGTTGCCTTTTGTTCCGGTGGTTTGATTCCTTTCTTGTCGCTTTGTTGTTGAACCCCAACTTCCGCATTCGGCTGGGGATCAGGAAGAGGTCCAATGTCGTTTTTGTTTCCAAGGGCAGACTTGGGGGGTCCATGATTATTCGGCTGGTCCTTTAGCATCGCTCTAGATTGATGTAGCGCTCTGCCGATCCTTTTAGATTTTGACTGGTCGGCGGCAGGGCAATCGGAAAAACTGCTACTGGACTCGTTCCCAGACGGGTTGGTCAGGGAGAGTTCGGACACCGACCCGGTACTCCTACCACTGTTGGACATTTCGTCGGAGATGAACCGCTTGAGCCGGTGCTCCTTGTCGAACGGATCGACCCCTGGCGTCCGCCCCCGGATCTCCTCCTCCTCCGACAGAGTCTCCAGCAATAGCGGCAGTGACTTCTGCCTTGAGTATGCGAACTGCTTTATTCTCATGTCTCTGTCGTCGGCTGCGCCGGAACCGTAACCGTAACCGTAACCGTAACCGTTACCGCTACCTTCGCCACCGGCGCCGCCGCTGGGGGAAAAGTGTGAGATGTATTCCCGCAGGAGTTGGATCTTAGAGTCGGGACCCGAACTGGCCGGAGGCAGGTTGGCCGCTTCGTCAAGGGAGGAGGAGGCGAAGCTCAAGTGGCTGTCTCGTCGTACGGGGGGCTGGTGCCTGCCACTACTACTGGTGACCGGTTGATGGTCAGAGGACGAGGCCGGGTCCGACGGACCCTTGCCGTCGCCCTGGTGGTGACCGCCAGCAACTCCTGCCGCCTGCTGTTGCTGCTGCTGCTGCTGCTCCTGCTGAAGAAGGTCCATCTCCTGAGCCATGGATATCTTGGTGTACCAGTCGCGCAGGAACCGCTCGGGCAGGAAGCCCTCGGAGAAGCCGAAGCCCAGCCCCATCAGCACCCGCTCGGCATGGCCGCTGGAGTAGGGGGACGCGGACGACGACATGTGGCTCAGGGGGTCGCTGGGGGAGGCGGTGCTGTCCATGCTTCCGTTCCTGCTCAGCGACGCGGCGCGCGGCGGCATGAACATGGCCAGGTTGTGTCGATGGGCCGATGAGTCGCAGCCCGCACCACCATGACTCCAGTCGTACCTCTGCCGCCTTGAGGAGTGGGGATGGCTTTGGCCGTGACCACCGTCGTCCACACTGCGGTGTGGATAAGGCGCCATGGAAGGTTTATTACTCCCCCTTCCGCTCGCTGACTCGGTGGCCATGTTGGGAGAATGCCACTTAACGGAGGAAGAGTCGTAGGTATAAGTACTGTCTATGTCGGACCCCGCCGCGCTAACGTCGCCCTTTTTGTAGTCCGCACCTCGTGCGTCCTCGCCTTCCGGTAAAATGAGATCGCGTCTCCGTCTAGACTCTCCCCCGGCCGCCGTCCGTCTCTCCTCTCCGTGCGCATGTCCGTGCCCGTGCCCTGTATCCTTATTAAGGTGACCTCTATTGTTATTACTACTCTTATTAATACTACTGTTATTATAACTGTTATTGATCTTGTAACTAGACAGAGTTTCTTCAATGTCCCTGTAGTCATGGTTCGATCCGGGACCTCCGGAGAGATCCGAGAAGCGGGAACCCGACGACGAGGTGGAGAGCAGGCGGTCAACGACTCCAACCCTCCTGGACTTTGGGCCTCCGATGGAAAGATTCAGATTACTGCTGTCGCTGTCCTGAGACTGGGACTGACCACTGCCATGACCACCACCACCACCGCCAGAGCTGTTGTTCCAGTCTATGACGCGCTGGAATATCTTGTCCAGGTACAGCCTGTCCGCCGCATCGAGGCCTCCCTGGTTGCTAAGGAGCTCCATGATGTCGATCAAGCCCTGGAGACCGGTCGCTTCGTTGTTGAGGCTGTTGTTGGGGCCACCACCACCAAGGCTACCACCACCGCTACCACCGCCACAGCTCTTGAAGCTGTCTGACGACAGGCGGTCGCCCAGAGGTCCGCTTGACCACGAGGTTGACGTGCTGGTGGTCGAGCTTTGGCGAATGAGTCTCCTAGCCAAGGCTCCTCCTCCAACTCCTCCTCCTCTTCCTCCTTTAGTGCGACTGGCGTCTCCCCCACCTGCCCAAACAACAGCCGCACCATCACCACCTCCACCACCACCACCAACACCACTGCCACCTACACAGGCGTTGTTGTTGTTATTGTTGGCGCTTCTAGTCACATCCTGATCTCCACTACCGCTGCCGGCGCCCCCTTCGAGACTACTGGAGACGCCATTGCCGGACCAGCGGTCCCAGAACCTGGCACTCGCCGCTGCCGCCGCCGCTGCACCACCAGCACCAGCACCACCACTACCACCACCAACAACGAAGCCACGGAGCGAGTCGCCTCCTCCTCCGGATGACCTTGACAGGCAGAGTGACTCGACCTCCTCGAAGGTCGAGTTGGATGAGGTCAGGCTCTGGGCGGTGCCCCGGCGCTTCAGCTGGCGCCAGAATTCGTCGTCCCAGGAGAAGACCTGGTTGGATCCCCTGGAGGCCAAGGACGACGAGGAGTCCCACAGTCCCCTGAGGCTGTCACTGGTACGGTAGCGTTGGAGGCTGGGAAAAGGAAGAAGGAAAGGAGGAATGATAATAGTGAAGGTGATGGAGATATATTAATTAATGAATAAATGCATGAATAAGTAAATCTTTCTATTTCTCTGTCTCCGTCTCCGTCTGTCCGTAGGTCGGTCTGTCTGTCTGTCTGTCTGTCTGTGTCTCTATCTCTCTGCCTCTGTAATCTATCTATCTATCTATCTTACTATTTATCTATCTATCTATCTATCTATCTGTCTGTCTGTCTGTCTGTCTGTCTGTCTGTCTGTGTGTCTGTCTGTCTGTCTGTCTGCCTGTCTGTCTGCCTGCCTGCCTGCCTGCCTGCCTGCTTGTCTGTCTGTCTGTCTGTCTGTCTATCTATCTATCTATCTATCTATCGATCGATCTATCTATCTATCTATCTATCTATCTATCTATCTATCTATCTAT
>JBCHJU010452090.1:0-19223 GCA_039654505.1 Plocamopherus imperialis
ATCGCTAAAATATTTTGATGTTAAATTTTAACTCAACAACTGAATCGTTATCTTCCAACAATCTGTTTTCCAGCTCTGAGCATAGTCATTGTAATTTTGCCAATCTGTGTTCCAGCTCTGACCATAGTAATTGTAATTTCGTCCTTCATCGTTGTTTCTTTTCTTTCTAAGGATGGTTGCTGGGGCTGCTTTGATGAAGCTCAGAGTTTGAGTAAACACAGTCTGTCTGTGCTGCTGGACCATGTGCAAAGCATCTTTCAAGCCCTCAGGGCGAGGCACTCTTACATGTACCTGGTTGATGGGACTGAGGTAACTATCATTTCAACAGATTCTTTCATTAATATTATATTTGCAACTATTTTCTATATCCTAAGACAAAGTCAGTGTACTTTTCGTTATTTTTGTTGTAAAGCTGTGCAAGCACTCTTTTCTCCTAAGTTTATTTATGCTGCATGAAGAAATTAAAAATATTTATGACAATGAATATACAATGATTTTGTTATCTTACGTCGTGCATTACATTACTTTAATCATATGAATGCAAAGTTTTCTGATTAACTCTAGTAGTAAAGCTGTAAGCAAAACCACAAATAAAAAAACACACAAAAAGAAAAAAAAAAGAATGCAGTTTGAGTGAATACACCGCTTCCACTATAAAGTGATTGTATCTGACTAACAACAACATCAGTTTCTTTTGTGAACAACTATCCCTGAAATAACAACGAGAAAATGATTGATTCAAGTATCCCTTTTGTTTTTGATATTGGTGCATACTACTTTTATTTCCATCCATTCCCAGATCCCTCTGAAGAGAAATGTTGGCCTATTCATGTGCATGGACACTGCTAATATGGCAAAGTCTGAACTACCTAGTGATATCACTGAATCCTTCCGTGCCATCTCACTGCTGAAACCAGATGTAGGAATGATTCTCAAGGCCAAATGCTCTTCCATGGGTTTCAGAGCACCTGCTGTGCTTGCAAATCGATTGAAAATGCTGGCTGACCTTGTGAAGGATCAACTGTAAGAGACAGTTTTCTTTCTTTCTTTTTTTGTTTTGTTTTTTTACTTTTTTTCTTTCCATTGAAAATATATCCACACTCTATAATTATGTCTCATAAATAATTGTTTGATTTCAAGTATGGCTTCCTCAAACTTTTATCTATTTTACCATATTTTAATCAGGTTGAGTAATTTTTGAAACAATGAAAATTGTAGAAGAAAGCCAATTGACAAACATTATATAATAACCAAATGCAAAAAGTTGAGGGCTCAATTTTATAAATTAACAACAAAATAATGTTGTTTGTCTTCACATAAAAGATAAGATAAATCTCTTGATTTGCAGTCAGACAACAGTTAACTAATTGTCATGCAATACCTGAGACATTCCTCTCAAATAAGTTTCTGTCCTACTAGACTCTAGCTACATTTGCAATATATAATATTTTCTTTACCTTTAAATTGTTGTACATCATAACATAATTTGTATTTTTATTGATATATGTTATCATTATTTGTCAGACAACAGATTTGTGAGGTCCACAAATTCACACCACTGTTATCAATTTAATAGACAGGACTACTTTTCGGTGCATGCTTAAAATCAGAATGCCCAGTTCATCTGGGTTTGTCAGCTATTTTGAAGATTATTTTTGAGACTTGATTTGTGTTGTCCTGTCATCACATTGATCAGTATTAATGACCACAAATGGATGAATAAATATAAATTGTAGTTAAATCTATTTTTAACTATAAGAAATTTCACTCACATTCTTACCTTTTTTCTACTTCTTCTTTTTTTTTTTTTTTTTAAGAAATGTGAACAAACATGAATGTCCCAACTCAAATTTTACCAGATTATCCAAATTATAATATGATTTCTCTGCTGACAAATAGAACAATTCCTTCTTATTAAGAAAATAGAAGCAACCTGATAAAATTAAGTAACAAAAAATATCAGACTCAAACAGCAGAACTGAAAATAAAAAAATAAAAAAATAAAAAAACATTGAAGAAAGATTTTGGTGCTAAGTCCATGATTTTATCAATTTTTATTTCTTCATAGGCCTGATCAAATCCATCACCACTTTACACCACAAGCCTTAATTGGAGCTTTGAAGCGAGCATGCCAGAAAAGACGCAAGGACAAAGATGAGAAAATGGCAGATAGAAGAGATACAAAGGATGAAACATCTAGGTCAGAAAGTCAGAGTTCTGAAGCTCCAACTACACGCACAACTCAAGTTATGAATGGTAAAGAGATGAATCAGATTTGACTGTATGGCTTTCACATTCTTTTTTGCTCTTTTTACTCTTTCATTTCATATAAATGTCTTTTTTTCTTTTTTTTTTTTTTTTTGGCTAAAGAAGAAAAAAAGCTGAAAGATGTGACTGAATATAGATAAAAGTTATAAAAAAGAAAATGTTGCTGTCATTTTTATTCTTTTCAAAATTGATTTGTCACTTTCACTTTGATTTTTACTTTTCTCATTTCATTCTTGATGCATGCTGATTGCCCAAGAAAGCAACTTTTTTTCTTTCAGTCATCTTTATTTTCACTTTTCTGTAGTTGATAATGAATATTTGAAAAACAAATTTGTTTATGAACAACCGTAAGTATTTTATTTAATGGTTATGTTTATTTTCCCTCTTTCACTGTCTTTTATCTTCCAAACACCCTGTCATCACTTTCTGAGCCAAATATCATCACCTTTAAGAACTTCAACAATGTATCAGTTTTTAAATTTTAAGCTTTCAATTGTTTTCAGACAAGAAATGAGTGAGCTCTACTGTGGCGTAACTTTTAAATATCTGGATCAAATAGCAGAGCTTTTTAAAATTTGAATCATAGAATTTTTCAAAAATTATTATTTGCTTTGTTCATGAATGACAATAACAGATTATTATCATCAAAGTGGTCCTTTTTTTTTTTCCCAAAAGTAACAAGTTACAGCTAGCTTTCTTTTTATTTTTAAGCTAGAGGAAATTGCTTAAAAGCAGTGCAGTAAAGCCATATTTATATAAAACTAGTGTGATAAAATAAAGTGACCCAAAAGTAAAATATTTCACGATATCCATTAGAAGATAGGTTTGCAGAGATATTAAAGTGGCATTATGTCGACTTCTCAAGTTTATTGTTCTCATTAAGATGACAATTACTTGCACTATTTTATTTTAACAAACACACAAAGTCCAGAACAGTTGAACAGCAAAGTAAATATAATGTTGCTAGCAGACTTTGATCCAGAATTAAAAAAAAAGCTCAAACTTTTGCTATCAGGAGCTATGATATTCATTCATCAAGGTTTGCATTTTATTTGATTGAAAATTGGGTAGTAATACATGCCATTCCATCTCACTTTATTTCTTTGTTTTATTTACTGGTTTTTGTCTTTTTTTTCTTTGTCAGTTTTTTTGTTTTGTTTTTTGTTATTTTCATTTGCACACGTAAATATATTACTTCTGCTTTTCACGGTTGATTCACCTTTTGTGAACCAATTTAAGCTGTCATATTTATCAAGTTCCCATTTTTGCATGTTCACAATCATTTTTCTTTCAAAGTCCTGACCAACAAACCTGGGCAGCTGGGGGCTATAAGAAAACCTGGCACACCAAACCCTCTCACTGCCCAGGGCAAACAGGAACATGCCATGGTTTGTGAAACTATTGATGAAATCATAAGCCCAAGATTGACAGCTGAGGTGAGGTCTCTTAACTGAGAGGGATACTGCTTAAGATATCTTTATCTGTATTGCATTAAATATGAAAGAATTTGGGTTTTACTGGAGTTTTTGTTGCTAAATTGACAATTTTCTTAAAGTTTAGATTGAATTAAGTTAAAAGTATTAGGCATTCTAAGTGGAGACTAGTAAACAAACATGTGATAAAAGTGAGCGGCCAATAGCTTATGGATATTTGTTCCCATTTCTTGCTCTTTTACTGAACCTAGAATAGATAATTTAAATGGTTCTTTTCTCTTTTGCAGATCCTCATTTAGAAAATTAATTGATGGGAATTTTTGCAAGTGAAAATATCAATTATTTTCACTTAAATTTTCTGTTTCATCAAATTGAAACATTTGAGACAGATGCAATGAAATTATTTCTTGTGGATTGTATGTTATGCCTTTCTTTTAACTGAAAATATCACTGAACAAATTAAAGATAAAAAAAAAGAAATTCCAACCAAAAAATTAGAGGACGAGTTTCATGGTACAGGTAAACATGCTGATATTTTTTCTACTTTTTTCTTTCAGAAATGGTTTTACTTTTTTATTTATTTATTAATTTTTGATCTTTTTTTTTTTTTTTTTTACAAAAATCCTTTCTAACAAAGAAGAAATCCAAGAAAAAATCCCAACAGCAAACAATAAAAGTAATCTCAAAACATGAATGGAACAAAATAAAACTGAATAAATGAAAATAAAAGAAACCTCTTCTGTTTGTTACTTTATTGCTTTGGATATTTTTTGCTAATAAAATAGTTAACTCTTTTTTGTGAAATGGAATTAATTGCTGTGTACCATACTTTGGCTCATCAGTTTTTAAAATCTTTTATAAGTCCACACTGTATCAAACCAACACCACCCCCCCAGCCCCACCCCCATCCCACTTCTCTTCAGCTATAGCCCTTGGGGTTTGAAATTACGCCTGGTGTGGGAGTTGGGGAGGAACATTGAGGGCAGCTCCATTTATTAAGTTTGAAAAAGTAGCAATATATTGCATGAGCTTGCCAGAAACTCATGTAAACCTAAAGAGAAAATAGAGTACAGTGAACTATTTTAAAGTGAAAATGTTATTTGTTGCTTTCCATTTCATTTGAAGAAATTGAATCATTATTTGATAGTATAAAAAAATTCATATACTATTAAAATAGTTACTAATTAAACTTTAATTATATCTTTTTTAAACATTTATCTCTTCCATAGAATCAAAGCCTGTTCAAGAGCATTCTCAGGGATTGCTTCAGCAATCTGCCAAATCCTGATGGCCACGGAGGAAAGTCGTCAGCCAAGGGCCGTAACATGAACTCTGCCAAGATGAGAAGTGTAATCTCAGCCAAAGCTGCTCGTAATATCATAGATATAGAACCTGCCTTAGAGACCAAAGCTACTGATGCAGGTCTTGTTCCCCACAAGCCGTGGATCAACAAATCTGTACAGCTGTTCTCACTGTCTCAAGTCTACAATGGTAAATACTGTTTGCTTTGTCTTTTTGCTGCTATTTCTGTTTTTAGAGGGGTTAGGGGGGGGGGTAGGATTTGTTTGTTAAGTTTTTTTTTTTCCTTTTTTTAAATTGAAATAAACATGAATACTGAAGATTCCATTCATCTATCATAACTTCCAATGCTTAAGACAATTGTATTGGTTAGAATGAAAACATGAAACAATCTTTCTGGAATGTAAATATTTTTAAAGTATTTTTAATGTGTTATTCATTAAATATTTATTTTATAAAGCTATTCATAAATACACAAAATTGTAATTTATTGAGATATAATATATAATATAGAATCTATATTCCAGTAATACAACAACGTTTCCAAGTACTGAATTTCTTGCTGAAGTATTACAGAATTTAAAAACAAAACAAAACATCTATCCAAACTTTTATAAAATGTATTATTATAACAATCATTGCTTTGCTCCTTTTTTCCTCAGGAATGATTTTTAACTATTAATTATTCTATTCACTTTGTACTTTTTCTTAGGAATTATTGTGGCTGGCCCTCCAGGCAGTGGTAAATCCACTTGTATTCAGAACATGGTGGATGCCCTTTGTGTACAGACGCGTGCCATTTCAAGGCAGTCTCACAGTAGCAAAGCATCAGCAACATCAGAGAGCATGCACAAGCTGCTGCGCATCAACCCGATGGTTGTTGATGACATGTCCCTTATGTTTGGCAGTCTTGGGTACAACAATGAATGGGTCGATGGAATCATAACCCATGCTGTTCGTAAAGCAAACAGAGTAAGGATAAGAATTTGCTCACTCCTTCTCATCTCCTTTGAATTATTTTCGTTATCTTTTTTTAAAGCATTCCTTCTCTTGATGCAGAATAATGTTCAAATAGAAATGTCTTATAATTTGTATGGCATAGTTGTAACCATTTGACATTACTTGACCTGATTTAGAGCTTTCCACTGTCAAGGTCATCAGACTTTGCAACTTCACCTGTTTTCTGACATGAAGAATCCCCTTACATCTCTGTTTTGTGCTCCATTTCTAAGGCTTTCTGTGTCAAAGATGTTATTCTTGTTGTTTCGTTTAGCAATTTTAATTAATTGTATTGTTTCATGTGATAGACAGTGTTGTTGTTCACTGTTCTCCAGAGTTGGGGGTTTTCTTGTCTTTTTTTGTTTTTGTCTTGTTCCGAAAAAAAAAAAAAGTGTGTCATCGCTTTGTTAGTGGGGTTTAAAGTGAAAATGAAGACAATCTGGTGAGCTGTAGACTCCTCATCAAAAGATGTGAGCCATTTACATAATCAGCGCAAAAGCTTGATTAATTTTTAGGCCCTCTCCGACAATACCTTTTGCTGCAGAGATAATGGTAATTCAGAGATAAAAATCACACTCTATTCTGGATGGTCTTCCCAAGCCCTGATCAAGAATAACAGGATCTAGCACATCTACTTTGTAGAGATGAGGAATTAAATGGTGTCTCTCATTAGTGTGCTCTTTACAAGTAGTTTAAGGCGGTTTTATAGGTTGAACATACAACTTGGAGTTCTAGTGAGAATCCAAAAAGAAATTAACAGTAAAAATGCCTCAGTCAATATTTTTTACGACAAAACTTTTTATGTGCTGAGAGCATGAATTGAGAGCAACCTACAAATAACTCAATTTTATCATAGTTTTTACAGAAAATATTATTAAAAAATATATCAAGCTCCACAAATTTGCTGTTGTGTGATCATAATGTTTTCCACATTTTGCTATTTGCTCTAGAATATCAGTACGACCTGGATGTGTCTAGATGGTCCACTAAATCAGACCTGGGCAGACAACTTCAACAGCATCTTATCAGGAGACAAGGTTTCACAATTTTTCTGAAATTTCTTATCCTTAAACAAATTAAGTCATAATTCTTAAATTTTATGTTTTTGACAAAATACAAGTCTGGCTACTTTTTTTGTTCACGGCCTGCTAAAATTGATATCTTTCTTTAGCTTTATGTTGCTAGTTTTTTTTAAACTTAGCAATATTGTTTATCCGGGAAACAGTTAATGAATCCTAATTTTTATGTGCTCAAAAATTATCTAATCACACTATACATATTTGAATCGTATTCATTTGTTAATATCATACTATCGTTTATGACACAGGTGCTTCATTTGAAAAATGGAGACAAATTATTCCTAAATGATAACATCATGTTATTATTTGAGACTGATGACTTGACCAATGCTTCACCCTGCACTATTTCAAGCTGTGTAAGTCTTTTAAAATCCCTTCTACTCCTTAAGAAAACTGTTTTTCTTAATTTTTACATTTATGTTGAAATTGTATGACTATTTTTGGTCTAGAGTTGAAGAAGGATTGAATTTATACTCACTTTCCTTACTTAAATGTTGTTTTGCTTTTTTAAGGCTATACTTTTAGACACTTTAGGAATTAAGCTGAATTCCCTTTTTTTCTTTCTTATTTTATCTCCATCTTTATATAAGTATGTAATATTTATCCTGTAAATCTCACTTTCTCCTTTCAGGGTATTTTGTACATTGATCGAGATGTCGTTGGATGGAAGCCTATAGTTAAGGCATGGTTGGATACAAGATCACAGCTGGAAGTTCATGTAAGATTTCTAGATATTCAAAAAAAAGAATCTAAATATCTTTATCACTTGCAATTATTCTTTCCTCTTTTATTTGTACTTTTCTCTTCATTGTTTTATTCACAGCTCTGAATTTCTTTCTCTTGCTCATATCGCACACTTTCTTTATCTTTTTCTCATCACTTATGCTAACAAATTGCTCTCACTAATATTTTGTTTCTTTGAAAAGCAGTTTAATAAACTTTATTGTCTCCTAAAAATTGTACATGAGATATAAATAAAATAATTCACAAACTTTTGTGCAGAAATATAGCTAATACACTTTTGTGCCCAAACATAACTAACATTCAATAAATAAAAGAGGAAATATTAAAGTGAAATTGTGTCTTCACTAGTGAATAACCTTTGTTTTCTGTTTATGTATTATTGATCTTTGAATCTAGGATGTCCATTCACAACTTGCCTGATTACACTCTGGGTTTTTTAATTTTTATATTTATTGTCTTTTTTATATTTCTGAGTAATGTTTGAAGGAAAATGTTCCAATGTCATTTTTAAAATTTCACTTTTTTATGTGTCTTTCCATTCTGTTCTAATTCTTGTCTTTGCTTGATAATGTATATAAAATTTTTTCACAACAAATAGACTAGTAAAAGTGAACGGCTCTATCATTAATGTCAATCAAAAGTATGATTGAAAGGACTTGATTTATTTTATCTCCACCTTGACATCACTTCATAAAGACAAATGAGGAGGAGATAGAGGAAGTAATGTATTGGAGTTTATTTTCTTTGCATTTTTGTGTTCATGGCTTTGTGCATGCTATATGTTCTAGTGTAAAGTCAAATAAGGCATGCAGTTGAACATCTCAAATCAGGATCCTATTTAATTTTGAAACCTGAGAAACAGTGGTAGAACTTATGAAAGAACATTTGTGTGTGTGTTTTTTTACCTCCATAATGAAGATGGATGCTCTACTAATCTTTATAATGACTTGATGTTTGTTCAGTTTGTTATTTCCCTACCTTTGTTTCACCTTCTAGTTAACTATGTTTACAGTGCATTGAAGATGTATTATTGTAGTAAAGTCTGTATTTAGGACATATTATAATGTACATATACTATTATATCCGTTAGATATCAGAATTTTGTTGCCTTCTCTACATTAGATTCTTGACTTTGACTCAATACCTTTTGCCAACAATGTCATTGGGCATCACAGCCTCAACTGAAAGTAATCCTATTCTTTAATCTTTTTAGGTGACTTCTCATATCAGTATGTCACGTTAATTTGAGTTTGTTTCTTAGCATTATTTCTAAATTGTTATCTAATTTTACTAGCATTGTTATTGTAGGCTTTCATTTCATTTGATTGTTGTTGGGTTACTTTGTTTGTGAAATAGTACGCCATTGTCTTGTTTGCTATGGTTTCTGAGTTTCTTCTGAAAATATGTAAAAATAATTTCAATCTTACCTGGAGTATTTGGATTGAGTTTAGATGGAAGTTTTGGTTGGATTGTGTTTTCCTAAGACTCATTTCAGCTGCCTTCTACGAAAGGCATCAAGTTTGTTTTCCTTTGTTTTTGTCCATGTCCATTTATAGCACTTGTATAGAAGGATGGATTTCATGCAATTTAAGTCCCGTTTTCTGCTCTCTATCTCTATCTTCAACTGAGCTAAACAAACTTGATACAACATAATATATATACATGTAGTTTGTTCAGGGCTACATTTGATTAGGAGTGCAGATAGCTCTGTGCTTTGGGCACTGAACACCAAGTTAAAGTTCAGGGGTTCAATCCCTGCTGTGCAGGCTCCATACAATTATTGTAGAATTACGGTTCTTTTGTTGTTTTTTTCTGCCTGGCTCCTTATTCTGTTGTACACAGGATGAATAAGTGCCTAGTCCCATTGGAGATGGACGATAAACTAGGAGATCCCATTTGCCTTAGTGCATGTAAAAGAACCCTCAGTGATCAAAATTGAAAAGAGCATGCCATATTAACCATCATCTTTGCAAAATTCTATTCCTACCAACATAGCCCTAGTGATTTCATACACTTGTACAATCTCGTGTATCTCAGACTTATTGATTTGTTTGTTACTCTGAATTCTAGTAGAAGGGGCAAAGATAAGAGGGGAGGCAAGTGTGGTCAAGCCTCCGTACTCCTCTCCTCTTTTAATACAAAGCCAGGTCTAGCATGAATACAATTGTTACAAGATCATCAACTCTGATGAAAAAGGCCATGATTACATTTGATAGGCAATTTCTATATATAGTCAATATATTCCTGGCTTTCCAGCAACAATTCAACCCTTTTTATTCCCATCATCGCTCTTTCTTAGAGTGTTAAGTTCAGTTTTGTGCACACTAGTTTTGAGGTTTTGGGTTTTGTGAATTGTTCTATTCCACTGACAATTTCATGGTTTTTCCTGAAGTCAGTATACTTTTTCATTTTCACTCTTCTTTGCACTTTGAACATCTCTGTGAGCATGTTTCAAATATACTGTAAATAGGAGAAAAAAACTTGTAAAAAAAACAGCTTAAGCTGTCGCCTTGTGGAATTCCAATATTGCTTTAGTTCTTTTTCTTGATTGACTTTTACATTACATGTTTTCTTTCTAAACTGATATTGAATAATTTTTAGTTTGTCTTCGTCTATGAGCTCCTTCAATATGTTTGACAGCCTATTTATGATATTTCTGTCAAATGCTTGCATATCTAAAATCTGTTATTGACCTCAATGTAGCTAAGCTGCAGGAAATCTGATTATCTGCGATTGAGTTCTAAGTTCCTTTGAACGTACAATAAGTAGTCTTCTCCTTGTGTTCTTATGGACCAGTGTATGGAAAAATATCTAAGGCCCTATTGACCCCACAAACTGGAAAAATTGAAAATTCGATGATTTTTCAATCTCTCGACTTTTCCCCGTAAGAGAGGTTCCAATGTATCAAACTTCTATCAATCTGATAAGGATAACAATTCATCTGGTCTGCCATGATAGAGTTCTCTGTGACTTTTATTATGAAGAGTAATTTAGTGAGAATCAATCATGGTTTTCATTATGTGATAATAATAATGGAGACTTTACAGTTGAATTCTGCAGTTATTTCTATTTATTAAATGAAGACAGTTCCATATTTCTCTCCCTGCATCCTATTGCTTTGTGCACAATTTGCATGCTGTATGTTGTCAATGCACACAGTATCATTAAACATTGTTTTTGTTATTTTATAATTTGATTTTTCATCATCTATTGCATGAATTAAATCCTTTTTAATTTAGTCTTTTAAAGTTGCAACCAATTTCCCAAAGAAATGCACAATTTGTTATATCTGTTGATCTTTCCCCTCATTTTCTGCCCTATGCCATTTTTCTTTTTGTTTGTTGTTCAATGTAAACCTATATAATTAATTTCTATTGTCATATTATTGCTTTCTTATTATTTAACTAGCATTTCCTCAATAAATTGTCCTCTGTGTATGTTTTATTTAGTAAGCAAGCTGCGGATTTCATTAGATATGGAAAATGAAATCTAAATAGCATTTTTTAAAATTTGAAATACCCACTTTCACAGTTCAAAACAAATCATTGAGCAACCATTATTGTTACAAAACAGACATGTTAATAAAAAGAGATTTTTTTTTTTTTTAGATTTCCCCAAATGTATTCTTTTGTAATTGCTTTTTACTCTCAAGTAAAAGCTTTGTTTAACGAACAAATTTCTTCTCTTTGGTTTAAGCAAACTTACTTTCTGGCAATACAATCTTGTTTCAATTTACCCTGTTTGTAAAAATCATAACTAATTCACTTTGTTACAGGTTTTGCAAAGAGCCTTCCAGAAGACTTTGGATCCAATCATTTCATTTGTTCTCACCGAAGCCAAGTGAGACTTTTGTTCTTCTTAGTCTTGTTATTTTCTGCCACAAAACTTTAATCAAATGTTCATGTCAATTTTGAATTATATTTATGATACATATAAGATGTTACGCTGTAATCAATCTAAGTAGCTGCTGTTAAATGGGGTGTTTTGTAGCAAATGTATAGATCTTTAGATGTATAAATTTGAATGCTATATATTCTACTTATTGGTCATTAAACAGGCCTCGCATGCACCTGTGTGAAGTTGGCATGCTTAAGACATGTCTTGGTCTCCTAGCAGCCATGTTGGCAGACAACATTGAGGTGTCTGGTGAGCTGCATATTGAACGACTTTACCTATTCTGCTTGATCTGGACTTTTGGCGGTATGCTTGATGCAAATGATCGCAAAAGTTTCAGTGACTTGTTGACAACACTTTCTACTGCGTAAGTTTATTTTCCATATTAAGGCAGATTTTCTATAGACATTTTTGTAAATTAATTTAACTGGTTACAAGAGCAATATAACCTCAATGCTTCCCTTGTAAAAGTTTGGCAGTAAATGATATTGGCAACAGTTATGATAATTCTAACATGAAATTACAGTTCATTGTTTGTTTTATCTCCTGTGATCTAAAATACATGTACATACATATTTACATATGTTGTTTAGACAGGTAATAAATCGCTTGAATTTTATGCAAAAGTCATCAGGTTTAAGTGTTTTAGAAAAATGACATTCACGAACATTATGTGAGATTTCCTGATAAATGATTAATAATTCAATAATAAAATTCAACTTAGCACAGCATCACTGCATTAATTTTTAGAAATGGAGTTCAACTGTCTTAGATGAAGGTGTACTTAATTAAGCACATAATATGTGTCAGATTAATTCTGTTTTTAAGAGAGGGTTATGAAGGTGAAATTGTTTTTAACCGTAATGCCTGTATTTTCTTTGAATCTTGAGTTTTATAATACTTAAACCTATAAGCCTTAAAGGAAAATGAAAGCAAAAATATATTCATTTCTTGAATTGATCACAATTGCGTGTTTGTTTCATTGTTGTCATGTAATTATAACTACATACATGTATATGATGATTTTTTCACTGCATATGTAACAAAACCTTTTTGTTTGTTTTTTTAATCTTCCTTACAGTCTTCCAGATGATGACAGGGACATCTGTGTCTTTGATTATTATGTTGATGAGTCAGGAGAGTGGGATCCATGGCACTCTAGGTAAGAATAGAGATCTGACAACCAGAAGCTCATTTTATTTTTACTCAATTTGGGTTTTTTATCTTTTTGTTTTGTGTATTGTTATATTTTAAGGGGGATTTGGGAGGGGGGGGGGATTGGGAGATTGTTTGTTTTTTGCTTTTTAGGTTTTTTTGGAGATTGTTTTTTCTTATTTTAAAAGGGGTAACTAAAATTATCTTAAGTTAAGTAGTCACGTTTTACCTGATGCACTTTTGAGAGGTTTTAGTTGAAGAGATGATCTTAAAACTTTAAATTAGTTTTAGTGGGTGGTTTGTATAAAAGTATATTTCAGATGAATCACTATCTTGACTGTAAGTAGATGGTACTTATCACCTTCTATCTTTTTGAAATGGGCAATCAACGGATTTGTCGGAGGGATGTGGAGGGGAGATTACCTATGTTCTTGATAATGATGAAAAAGATACATTTTTACTGATGGCACAAGTACAGGCAAAGTAAATTTCCATCAAAAGAAGTGGTGAAAGAGGACAAATTAAACATTTATTTGACTTTGTAATGATCTCTCTTTAATTTATAATTTACCAGAGTGCCTGAAGCAGTATACACAGACAATCAAGACATACTTGGTGAGGTGTTTGTGGACACTGTTGACACAGTAAGATTTTCATCTTTTATCCTCTTGTTGTTTGCAATATTTATCCAAAGTTTTATACGTTATCTTTATGCTTTTTTTTTTTTTGCCATTTTTTTCTCTTTTAAGCAAATAAAGTCACTGTCCCAGACTAAGATTATAAGCAAATGTTTAATCTTCAGAAGAAAAGTATAAGTTTTAGATTGTTGAAGATGCACTTGCTTGTTGTCATTGTAAGTACTAGATCCGGTAATCAATACAGTAGAATAAATGAATAAATTTACAAGTACTTGTACCATCTGTTTCATAGCAAATTCAATTGGTTCAGAGTGATAGGAAGAACAGTGGGAATGGTACTTTACTTATTTACCGTTGATTGACTTTTCTGTTATAAAAAAATTAATCAGCAATTGGATTCTTGATTATTTATTGGTTTTTCCCTATTTGTATTGTGTTTAAATATGCAATACAAATTCACAATACTACATTCAATGAACATGAATTTTGAATGACAGTCCTGTAATTATGAAAGCCACCATTTTATATATCTATTTTAACAGATTCGAACTCGAATTCTTATGGAGTTTGCTGCTGCATCTGGGAGAAATGTCCTGCTTGTTGGCCCACAGGGCTCTGGAAAAACAGCCATTATCAATGACTTCATTGACAGTCAAGGTAAGGTTCAGTGAATCACAACTGTTTTTACAGCCTTTTTAACTGACTTCATACTTTAAATCCATAATAATCAGTATCAGTATTTATCTATACATGGATCTTAGGAAAACACCCAATGAAAATAGTATTCAACCCCTAAGAAAGAAAATTGTTATGATATTCTAAAATAAAATAAAAAAAAGACAATTGCAATGATTTATTTCTTTAGAACATTACACACACATTGCCTCTTATTTGATCTCAATGTCTTTTGTCTTTCTCAGATTCACAAGTGTCTGTCTGCAAACGCCTTGTCTTCTCTGGGGCATCTACAGCCCTGCAGCTGCATCAGTTTATCGACTCAAACATCTATCATAGGCAAGGTCAGTATTGGAAGTTTAAACCTCCCAATGTTACTGAATATGATTTACAAATATTACAATACTAGCTGCTCTCCCAGCTTCGCCTAGCTTTGTAAAAGCGACTATATTATAATTAAAGTATAGAGGCCTCCTTTTATCTTAATAGCCATGGGGATATGTTACATTACTTCGTAAATCTGGTCCACATGGGTTCTAGGTATATATACGAAAGAAGATGAATAGCTGCCGATTTACGACTCATGCGCTAAGGGGTTCTTAGCCCCACAACAAAATAAGAAGTGACTAGACCTAGGTGAAAATTTATGTACGAAACTATTGGCAGAGTTGAAGCGCAGGCACAGTGATGATAAATCTTCATTTCCGTTAGGCTCAAAGTGAAAAACGGCCATATTCGATATTATTAGCAGTTAGCAATACTTCAACCTCATAGACAGTAAATGAATATAATCAGAAACATAAAACTTGAAAGAAATTATTCAAAACTCATTTTCAAGTTGTTTTCTATGTAGGAAAACCCAAAATTCACACAAAAATTTAATTTTATGGATGTAAGATTTTTTCAAAGAGGATGGAATTGCTTCTTCAATTCTAGTGTCGATGAGTCTTGTTTAAAGTATAAACAACTATTGTGCCTTTTTTTACTTATGAACTCATTCATTCGTCCATTCACTCACTTCTTCATGAACTCTAATTATAATTGTTGTAGGTCTGCCATTCTAGGCCTTAATTGCCATAATAATTACTAGAACTGTTTATTTCATGCTGTTCTAGCTGTCTTAGTCCTGAGTTATTGCAGGTCCCTACCTGTCATAAAACTTACACCAGGGACTAAGCAGTAGTGGGTAATGAAGTATCCCACGTAGCCCTTACTCGGGGTTTAAGAAGGAGTTAAAAAGAACGTAGGGTTTACGAAAAATGGTACATACAGCCTAGATTTAGACTAGATTTAATTAGTTTTTTTTTATACAGATCTGGTGCAGAATTAGATCTATTCCTCACAAACCTTGAATGATAGATCTATCACACGTACTAAATATCCATCTGGATCTAGATTCTGTCTAGAGATCTCAAACTAGATATAACATTGGTTACTAGAGATGCTATGGAAGAGGGGGAGCAATATCGATACTAAGCTTTCTTTTAAAACGTATGAATAGGCTAGTGGTAAAGGGTTTGATAATCCTGGATGGATAACACTTGTTATTGTGAAATAGTAAAATACCAAAAAAATAGAACGACAGTGAATATGGAGTTGTAAATAAACATAAACACAGATCAATCACTAGAGGAATGTAATATAGAAAGTAGTCACACAGATCTAGTGCTCAAACATTTACACTGCCCTTATCAAATGTAGATAGCCATCTATATTCATATTTCCCTAATACATTCAGATTGTAGAATAAACTAGAATAAACTCCCAACCAATGTAAAGTACAGTGAAGATACAGAAGGTTTCAAGCAGAAACTTAAATGTACAACACTATTATCAAAATACCAGAATGATAAATTACTTAAGGTGTGTTGACAAGAATACTCAGCTATCTGAGTTGTCAGCTATTATAAAGACTAAAACGACGAGTAACCGTCGATAATATACCCCAGAAAATTTGAAGTCTTGCAGTTCAGTGATTGTGGAGTTTGAGGCAGCACAAGTTTCAAAGTCCTCATATACTACGGTATAGATTATCTTTAATTTCATTAATTTTTAAAAGAATTTTGAAGATTGGACAATTTCAATATCATAGAAAAGGACTTTTGAATTGCGCTTAATATTTCAAATAAGGCATTCAAATATTTTTGAAATTTGGGAAGAAAAAATTATGATTTACATGCTTTCATCATCTCGCTTCAACTTACAGAGGTTTCACATCTAGAGTCACTGTCTTTTTTATATTTACATAAAAATAAGAAAAATGAGTTTTTTTTGTCTTACAAGGCTATGTCTTTGGAGCCAAAGACAACAAGAAACTCAAGGTCTTCATTGATGATCTGAATCTCCCACTTCCTGATGATGACAACACCCAGAGATGTAATGAGCTTCTCCGACAGCTAGTGGATGACAAACAGCTGTGTACCCTCCAGAAGCCATTTGAATGGCGTACAGTAGAAGGCCTGAGTATTATTTCAGCCATTGCACTCAGTGATTACCCAGCCGTTACCAATCGCCCCATAGCTGACAGACTTCTGGTAAAATGATTTGGCAGATTATTAAAATCCATTATTCCAAGTAAAATTATGTATGGATTAAATGAAGGAAAAAATCATCATTCAAGAAAAGGCTTAAAATCATTTTGTTAATGAATTAACATTAAAGGCAGCTTTTACTTTTTCCATGTTATTTGTAATGACATTGGTTTTTTTTAATCAATATTAGTGAAATTTGTCTCATAATCAGAAGGAATATCAGGGAGAAGTAATATTCAAAACAAGTCATTTATAGATTGAAAATATAACAGACAAGTAGCATGATCACAAAGATAAATTACATATATGTAATATACAAAGCTGTTATAATAATTGCATGGTAATTCCTCTTCAACTTATACTTGAAAAACATAATTTTATTTCCAGCGTCACTTTGCTGTATTCAACATGCCAGCTCCTTTAGAAGACTCTCTGAAAAATATAGTCCATGGCATTTTAGAGGTAAGTTTATGTTTTGACCCAATCTATGGATATGATTTATTAGAGTATGAAATTTGGTTTTTGTTCAAAATTAACATGCTTTGTGCTTAAAACATCACAAGTATAAATTGAAATAATTTGATTTTGAAGTTATAATCTGTTTTGTTACAGATAATGATATATATTTGGAAAATTCCTTTGTTAAATTGATATTTACTTACTTTACTAACTTTATCCAACTGCTGGTACAGTTCTACATCATGTGGAGATAAAGATATCTGTCTTCATCTGTAGGGTGGCATGGGGTAGTGTCTGTCCATTATGTCAGAAACTTATTTGCAAAATATCATGGTCCTTTTGCATTTGTTTTTTCACTCTTTTTTTTTTTTTCTCTCAGGCCAACATGACTGCACAGGATGCCCCTGGACTTGACCTTGACCTTCACAATGCCTTGGTCTCAGTGTCATGTGACATGTTGACCTCCATTCAAAGTGTGCTGAGGCCAACACCAATGGATGGAAGGCATCATTACTTCTTCACATTGAAGGACATTACTAAATGTTTTCAGGTAAATTTTTTTATGCAGACCGTAACATGCTTGTTCAGGCAAAATGCCAAATAAAAACCAGGACATTACCAAATGTTTTCAAATAAATTGATATGCAGACCAGAACGTGCTAGTTAAGGCAAAATGAAAAATAGAAGCATACTCCTTAGTTTCATAAGCAAGATAGATTCAATTAGATCTAATTCAATTATCTCAGAACGCTTGTTTACGGGAATCAAAGGTAATTGTCATGAGAGAGATAATACTGTTTCATTAATTTTTGTTCAAAGTTTTACTTGTTAAATTGGTATATATGGCCAATGGGTTTTAAAAAAGATTTATCAATTACGCTGTACTTTATACTTGAATAAATGTTTAAATGAAAAGAATCTTATTGTCTTTAAAAAAAAAAAACCACTTCTTCCAGTGCTTGAAAAGGCTGGCTGATGAGAGTAAGGCTGATGAAATCATGGTCATCTCTCTCTGGCGTCATGAGCTCACTCGCATTGTCAGAGACAAAATTAGTCGCACTTCAGATCTTAACTGGTTTGAGGACAAGTTGGATGCTGTTATCAATGCAGTAAGTATATAACTAACCAACAGATATTCATCAGTTCATATAGAACATGAAACTTGATTTCCTTCTTTCTTTGTCAAAATCCTATCATACTTTCGATGTTTGTTTCATACATGTTATGTTTAATTAGTTGTTGGTTCTCTTTATCTTATTCTTATCAGGATTTTCTCCATTTATCTTTTTTATTTGAGTCTTTATCTTAAAGAATAATTTTGCTCTTTCTTTCATGTTTATCCTTATCAATCTTCACAGATGTGGAAAGACATTGAAACTGAGCTTGTTGAAAACTTTGTTACTTTCCCAATTGATGCAAGAAGTTTCCAAAGACCTGCTACATCCTTCGGAGCAAGGCAAATTAAGGTAAATATAAAATCTTTTTTTTTTTTTTATGTCATAAATATACTGTTTATTTAAATTCATATAATCATAGGGGAAAGTGGATCCTCCCAGATAAAATGAACATTGCAGAGATTAGAGGATTCTTATAAAAAAATAAAAAAAAAAGAAAATACTGCATTTTAGACAACATCATATATTGATTTATTGAGGCAGACATTTTTTTTTTTTTTTGCTTTTTGTTTTTTGTTAGCTTTGAAGAAATAAAAAAACAAAAATGTTGTTTTTTGTCCTCAATACAGTAGTTACCACCTAATTGGATGGTCGTCCAGAAGCATCAAGGATGTCCAATTAGGTGGTTTTAAAAGAAATGTCATAAATAATTGCTTACTGTTTATTTTAATTGATACAACCATTGGGGAAAGTTGATCCTCCCAGCTAAAATGAAACATTGCAGAGATTAGAGGATCCTCATGAAATGAATAAATAATGAAAATACTACAATTTAGACAACATTTGTCTATTGGTTTATTGGAGCAGAAATCTTTTTTTTTTTTTTTTTTTTTTTGGGTGGTGGGGGGGGGGGGGGGGAGGGGTTTTCCACTTT
>JBCHJU010452091.1:0-13027 GCA_039654505.1 Plocamopherus imperialis
AGTGTAGATATTGAATGGAATGTCTACATCGTTATTGTCTCAAAACTGAGAAAATTTACTTAGTCATCAGTCCATTGGGGGGAGGAAACAAACAAATAATGAAAACAACTACAAAATATTCAACATTTGCATCATACACTATCAAAACAGTTAAATTTTCACAGTGACTACATGTATATCTAAAATTAACAAAAAAAGACAGGATGAACTCTCTGCCCTATACTATACTTCTACTTGGTTTTGTTATTATACTTTTTTCTAGGATTCGCAAATAACTTTCTTTCAGATATACAATAACATAAAAAAAGTAGCAAATAGATTAGTTTCATCATTATGTCGTTGAAGAAAGATATGTACTTGTACTATCCATGTCAGCAAAGGTATGTTATGTTCTCTGCAGTATTTTACATATACAGCATTGATACATGCCATGATTTTTGTAATTTGGATTATACAATTGAGGAAAGATAGGTCACCTGTGATATGTATAGTAGAGCATTGATGTGTCCCCAGACAAAGATATCATCAGCTCATCATGTTTTCTATAAATTTCTATTTGAATGATCCCTTGATTATCACTTTGAAGTATACACTTGAAGAGATTCATTTGGGGATCAAAAGATGAACCAGACAAATTGATGCAAATTAGTCTAAACTGGCCGAGGTATTTCAATTTTTGATAAATTTCAAATAACTTCAGCTTTGCTTTTTCATGTAGTCTTGTTGTTACTTCTACACGACATGTTGTTCTCAGTCGTGGGAATATTAAAAAAAAGCATTTGTCAACTTACATGCATTAAATCGTTCAGAGGGATTTGTATACTTTTGAATGCGAAATTAAAGTGTTGTTCATGATAATGTAATCAAAAGATGAGCATTTATATCAAAAGCATATTTTGCTTTACTTTACGTTTCCACACAAAATTTTGTAATTGATCAGCTTTTGAAATTGCATATGATGAAAGAAATTGAGGGAAGCATGCTGAATTTTAAACTGGGTTTGTGTTCAAATTAATAAAAAAGTAAGCATCAACTTGTATATCGTCCCTCTAAACACGAACTAGCGTAAGCCACATTTTGTTACTTTCTGCAACCTTATTGTGACTTAAATCAAAATCGGTTTTATATCCCCTATTCGTTGCTCGATTCATTAGATTTTTACAGAGGAGAAAATATGTGAGACAAGTAATTGAATGTTGATTCTAACTCCATTCCGGGACACATGTGACTTATGCTAGTACGTGTTTTGAGGGACAATATTTTGATATAAAATATATTCCAAGAAGACATTGAGGAACTCACTAAATCTGTAACTCATGTTCACGAGTGCTGACACATTGTATTGATGTTACTTTTGCCAGTTAACTGAATTCAGTAATGCAAGATCAATAGATATCTTGTGAATGGAAATAATCAATTTGATTTAACAGGCTTTGCTCCTTGTAGATGTGAGAGTTGATTAAACTAAGGGAGAGAATCATTTTATCATTATCATTTTTCATTGTATTTAAAAAAATATTTCTTTTATTTCCATTTGTAAAAGAATGTTATGTATCAATCTTTTCTCATTATTTTAGTTTTCATGCATGTCCAAATGATACAAAATAGCTTGATTTCAAGATGAAATGGTTGTGATCTTTGCTTTCCCTATGTCTACTGATCTTTAAATAAGTCATTTCACATGATGACAATCATGAACATTTCATGTAAATCTGCATGAGTCAATAATTCCTATATAAAGTTCAGATTTTTATGATAATGTACCTGCATGCATTATTCAGGAGTACCAGAAAAAAAAGGAAAAAGCAGACATTTTGTGGTTAACATGTATACCATAAGTAGGTATCTCTCGGTGTCTTGCTTCCTTCATACGTTTAGATCATGACAGAGAAAACTATTGAATACTAACTAGAGGCTCAAAAGTTCTTTAAGTAGTATTTTGCCTTAAGCGCTTCTTGTGTACATGTTATATATATGTATAGCATATGTGGTGGAATGGATATTTAGACTCCATCTTGATTGTGATGTTATGTTACAGAAACTTTGCTCAATGGCTACAACAACAATAACGCAAAGCAAAGAAAAAACAAAACAAACCCTAGTGTTGTGAATTATCTTTTACAGAATAGATTACAATATGCATGTATATTATGTATTTATCTATATATCTCTATCTTGTATTCGAAATGTTTTACTCGTACTGTTGAAGTGTTAAAAAAAATGATGAAATGGTTTTCAATGTTTTATGTGTTTGAAGTTGAGATGGATGTATTTGGTTTTAGGGCTTTGTTTGATACAAATACAAGTGGGTTTGTTTATGTACAAATTGTTTGGTACAGATACATGTGAGTTTGCTGATGTTAACTTTTATATGCTCTCTGAATATGGAATTCTCTTTCCGGACAATCGTTGATGTTTAGTATTCTTTACATCTCTTGATCTTGACAGCCTTTTTTTTCTTTTTCGTTTACTCTTTTTTTGAGCATGCGGCTTCACATGGCATCTTATATTATTATCTTATATTATTTCCTCCATGACGCCGTTTACTTGATCAACATTTGACTTAGTGCCTATAGCTGAACTATGATGTGGTATTATCACATTCCATTATACTGAACACGTTTTTCTTTTTTTTTTTTCATGGCTGTTCTGCTGTCGAGTCTGAAAAAAATCTTTCTTTGAGTTGATTTCCAACTCATTTCAAAGAGGTTTTTCATGTTCAAATTCAACGACATGCACCTCAGTTGTCCGTATTATTTTTCTCAGACTTGATAACTTTCCTCTCCCTGTACTAGGGCACGTATTCAACATTCAGGTCGTGTCATGACATAGCTTTAACTTGTTCCCAGAGACAATATGCAAAATAAACATATATTCATCATATTTATATGTAAACTAAACGGCTTATTCTTTACTTCTGTCAAGATTCACTAGCTAGTCACTAACAGGGTGCATACATTGTTTGATTGTACATGAGTTTGTCGTTATGATTGAGACAGGCCAGTTTTCCAATTTTGGTTAAGGCTCTCTATGAGCCTATATGGGGTGAGCCAAAAAAAAAAAAAAAATGCACTGTGTTTTGAGGCGTTAAAGGAATACAAATATTTTACCGAAATTCCTAAAAATGTACACATGTTAAATTGTTAGATAATGACTCAAAACTGTGTACAAACTTTCATTGAAAATAATTAAATACTTTTTTGCGTAACATAAAGGTTACCAAGGGGATCAAAATACGAAAAAATCGTGCCTTGCTTGATGAATTGCTATCGTGTGGATGCCCAGTCGACAAATGTTTGGTGGAGTCGCCTCGTTGTCTGACTACACATCGCAAAAGCTTTCTCCAAGCTGTTATTGGTTTCCTGATTTCTTCAATAGTCATGTCACTCCAACAGCTTTTGATCTATCGATGGAAGATTTTGACTTTTCTTTATTTGGAAATTTTCTTTGGATATTCTTGCAACGTGCCTACCTTTTCCTTTGAAAAATGCCTCAGAGACTATCTTACCACCTCGAGCAAGAAACGTTATTTTAACAGCAAAGAAATCAAGCCTAAATTTAGATATACGAACTAGATCTAGAGTTAAGTCTACGTGTAGACCTATATCTAAAGTTGAATTTAAAATCTAGATTCAGATCTGTCCAAATCTATTCATTCGTTTCGAAATGTTCTTGGGAAGTTAACTTCGAATTCAAAAGATCAAATTGATTCTAAACACCAGACGAACTGCTTTAATTAAATTACAAAATGCAATAGGATGCAAAAGGATCAAAAGGTAGAATGATTGTTAAACTTACTTAATTACTGTCTGTTCATCTTGAAAATTTGAAATGAGTTCAACGCGTGTGAATGATTTGAAGAATCCTAGATCTGTGTGATTTGAATGTGTTCAATCTGGACAGGAAGTGCCATTTTTCGTATTGTGAAGAGGTTATATTCAAGATCCTGTATCTTCATTGTACATGGACGGACCTTTGTGAAAATTTGCATCCGTACTAAAGGTGAACTCCTCTAGATCCACGCCAATTTTTACGTTAATTAAAAAATAAGTGAAAAAGTTATTAGCTTAAGAGTTGGGAGCGTTTTTACTGGCTCACCCGACTATATATCAAAATTGCAAGCATTTAATGATGGACCTGTTGTCATTTTATTGAATGGACATTTTAAGGACATCACCAATTATATTATCTGAATGAAATTCGCAATTAAAATTGGATTGCTTCATCTTGTTTTATACTCTACATGCAGAAATTTGTTTTGCATGATATAGAGCCATAGAAATATTTATGTAATTCCTTGACCACTTTGAAATCCGTGTATGACTTGTGTTCTTACAGAATTTCACATTTTTGTATAGTCAGCATCATTTCCTGTGGAACATTCCGAGTATGTACATGGCAGTTGATCTTTTTTTCTCTTGAAGGACGCTATGGAATTTCAGGGACGGCAATGTATTTGTTTTGTTGTACTTGTGTTTGGTTTTCTACTTTTCACCGGCAATATTGTGTAAACCAGACTGTCTTTAACTTACTACTATTTTATTTAAGGAAAAGGTCATTCTTCTATCATTGATTTAATGCTGTCATGGACACCATTTAAGTCCACAACCTTTTTGCTGACACTGCTTTGTTATCCTAATTCTCAAGGCTTGTTTTATTTTGTATTTGTATTAACTAAATCTTTTAATGAACAGTCACCCCTAACCAGTCAAGTTGATACCTAACTTCCTCCAGCCATCTCTCTTGAGCGTGTCTTTTTCTCATATCAAAAACGTATTTCACTTGGGATGAACACACACACACATACAAAGAAAGACATAAACATAGACACACACACACACACACACACACAAACACACACACACACACACACACACTCACAAACACACGATCAGTTAAAAGCCTTTGTTGACATCACATCATCTAACTCTGAATTGCAGTGCTTCATGGTCCACCTCCTGTTCTCTCAATGTCATGATGTCTGGTGTCCAGTACCGTACACTTTGAAGTCAGTCTTAAAAACTGATTATCCACAACCGTACACTTTGAAGACAGTCTTAAAAACTGATTAGCCATTACCGTACACTTTGAAGACATTCTTAAAAACTGATTAGCCATTACCGTACACTTTGAAGACAGTCTTAAAAACTGATTAGCCATTACCGTACACTTTGGAGACTGTCTTAAAAAACTGATTATCCACAACCGTACACTTTGAAGACTGTCTTAAAAACTGATTATCCACAACCGTACACTTTGAAGACAGTCTTAAAAACTGATTATCCACAACCGTACACTTTGAAGACAGTCTTAAAAACTGATTAGCCACTACCGTACACTTTGAAGACAGTCTTAAAAACTGATTATCCACAACCGTACACTTCGAAGACTGTTTTAAAAACTGATCATCCACTACAATACACTTCGAAGACGGTCTTAAACACTGATTATCCACTACCGTACAATTGGAGAAGCTCTTTAACACGAATTAATCTGGTTTGTCCTGTCTTGATATAGATGTGAAAAACTAACTAGCAAGCTAAGCTTTTTTAAGGATTTAGAGTGTATTGACATGGTCGGTAAGAACGCTCTTCTACTCCTAGGCAAGGCGATTCGGCATCACTGTCCCGGATTCATTTCTGAGTGTATCCAAATTTTTCTCTCTTATTTTTCTATCAAAAATTCTTCCCTCTGTGTTTGTAATTATTCTGCCTGGGGCTCATTGAAATTGTCTAGATCTAATGTGTCAGATCTTTTCCATTGTGCTATGGTCAAGCCCCTTGTCTCCTACTTGTTTCTAGCAAACTAACTAACTTACTAACTAGAGAGTCTAGTGAATGTGAAATTACGATCGTCACTTTGGATTATTTTCCAAAAAAAATAAATGTATCTGTGGAATCAGAGAAACTGCTGAAGCTTTTATGCTTCATATTTATATGTATTTCAAATACTTTTCTGCAGGCCATAATATAGAGATTTTACATTTATTATTTATTTAAAAAAAAACAAACATCAATACACTTAACTGCTTTGAGAAAATGTAGGGCCAATCAATATATTATATCTGTAATAGGATATCCTTATTTTTGTCATGGGTGTATATTTTTGCATTATGTATATTGAAATCATTGTCAAATTGGACCATAATATTCTCATAAAGGTATAACATTCTTTCATAGCCATTATCTTCTTTTACAGTCTGTGCAGCTCATGTCAGCATGAACATTTGTCTTGCATGTGACAGTAAACCACGGAAGGGACCTGAGGTTTTACACTGAAGCCATAATTTAGTTGTTATTAAGAATCTGTCTATTTCTTGCCCAAATTGTGCACAGTTAGGTCATCAATTATTATTGTGGCCTTCTTCAAGGAGGTTGGCACCAGGATTTTAGGTGTGGTCAACCAGTTCGCTACTTCTTTCTCTCACACTGTGATCATCATTAACTTTTGCCCCCTTCCGTTTTGTATATTTTCTTCAGTGTGAATATTAAAGATCACTGCTGCTAAACTGGTTAAAGGTTGACCCAAGTCAGCCAGTCCAGTTTGAATAGCCACTGCCTGTACTCACAGTGGAATCTGTGTGGTAAAACTCCCACAGCCTAGACCAGCTGAATTTGTTTATCTGAACTGAGGTTGAAGAAAATAACCCCCAGTGCACCAACTATCGCACCTGTGTGCACTTGACTAAATAAGTTGTTGAGCATACTGAACACATGTGGTGTGTTCAGTATGGAAATAGCATGCTTACTTCAGATTGCTCTTTAGTGAATGAGAACGTGCAAGTAAAATTGCTCTTCACATGCTTAGGCAAAGATTGTCATGTCAAAAGTGTTGCATGAATTTCAAACAGTAGATCTGCACATTTACATCATGTGGTCACCAAAGAGCATGCTTTTTGAAAAGGTCAAAATGTTGAAAATAATATCATACATGTACTTGAAACTACATGTAGTTTGTTAGCTTTAGTTGAAATTTGACTCAAATTCATGGCAGTGTGGCAAACATTGCTTCCTATGTAATGTATCCAAGCGCCCTGAGCACTTCCTGTGGACTTTGTTGGAGGCTATGAAAATACTTAACTTATTATTATTATTATTATTATTTATTATCCTTGGGCAATATTGTGATGAAACATTTGTTCTAATATTTTTATAGATTCTGAAGAAGATGGGAGAGTTTATTCTCAGCAGATTCCAAAGTATGTCGATTTTGCATGCTCAAGACAGTGGGTTTTTTCGTTTTCTTACTTTCTTTGTTGTTTTATTAATAAATATATGGCCTTTTTTTTTAACCGCTTGTGTGGAAAGGATGTCAAAATAAAATGGAATATCTTGACATCATTTTCAAAGACTTTGAACAGCGTTTTGAGAAAATTGTGTAAAACAAAGCTCTGATTAGTTTTAAAAAACCTGAAATGGTAAAAGGGATTCATCTCATCCTGTTATCAGACTGTCACTGCGATAGACTATCAGGGGACAGAAACAATTGTCATTCCAGATCAAGAACAAGTGCTTTTTTTTCCTTTTCAATTTTAAGAAACATACTGATAACATCTCCACTGTGATTCAGTACATATTTTATAGGAAAATTTTTCCTGTTTAAAACCATATACATGTATATATATATTTGTGCCCTACCGACAATTTGAAAAATGTGCCACCAAAATGCCTCTTATCTCAATAATGTACTTTCCTGTGCTTTCCTACCTCAGATCAAACAAATAATAGCCTAAAAACAAAAGAATTCAAAGGGGATTTCAGCATGAGTCGCACCAAAACTACACGTTTAAGTCTTAGAATTTCATGTTCTTTTATGAGACAAATTTTAAAAAACTTTTTCCATGTTGTTGTAATTTGTTACTCCGGATATACATCTGTGTTGTTATTGTTATACCCTTGCTATGCATTTATTTTAGCCAAGTAAACAATATGTGTTTTTACGGGGACTTTAGATTCATCATTATATTTGTCACGTCTTAGGTCCAGGAAGCTGAGTGTACGAGTGTAGGCCCCTATTTATTTATATACATGGCCACGCTGCATGATCCATGTTGATATATTTGGATGGATATATATATATATAAATGTATATGTTATAGTCATATTGTATGGATTCTCAATCATTGTAAGATGTACTAACGTACTAATTCTAGTCATTTGCATATTTCATTTTTTTCCCATCGGCTAAATTCAATAAAATGCAGCAAATACAAAACAACGCTGCCGGGCTTGCAATGAAATTTTCAAAGTGAAAACAACCAAGACCATTTCTCTTACACCTACCTTGGCTCTCAGTAAAATCACACACCGACCACAAAATGACTGCAATTTAATACGGATGTCTACACCAAGGAATTTTCCCCGTTTTCTTTAAATGGTTTTCAGGTGCTCACCAAATAGACCGCTTTATTCTCAATGAACAAGAAAATAATATGAAAACCTGAAACTAAACTTAAAAAGACTTTTACTTTTACACACAAGCAGCTGAAAATCGGAATATTTTTTTCACAGCATATTATTTTGCAAAATGTCTCAATATTTTCAAATCTCGTTAAAGCTTGCTAATGTATTAATGTTCACATATAAATTTTCTGACAGAGATTAGATAAAAGGTGTTGGGTAATCACTATTGAATAACATATTGATGTGTTCTTATCAAAACATATTGATGTGTTCTTATCATGACATAGTCCATATTTTATTATATTTATGTAATGCCTATATAACTTCGCAATCTATTACAGCAATGGTTTTGTTGTTAAGGCTAACGTCTTTGTAATATTTATATGACACTAATGTTGTAAGTTATCTATATTGTTGTATATTACAAATAATATTGTATATTAAATAACATATATTTAATTTATATCTATAAAAGTGAGGTAGAGGAAAAAGATATTGGTCCTTGTGGTGTTTTGATTAGGATATCTGTTACATCTTTTATCATTGTTACTCGTATAGCGAGGTAAAGCATCTTTACACATGTAGGCCAAGCCTATTATTCTGAGGGTGTGGAAAGTTGTGATATGGACCAACAAGCACTCAGCAAATTCTGTGAATCGAGAAGAACGTTTCCATGAAATGGGGCCACAGAACATTCCTGTTGTTCACAGGTATGGTTTGTCTGAATAAAAAGGGAGAAGTTCGTGTGGCTGTGGGAAAAGGCAATAGCAAATAAATTTGTACTATTTTTGCGTGTTTGTTCTTTCATCTGGTTTAGGCTCCTTCTACCAAACATTGAAGGGAGAAGGTTCTGATAAGTGGTTGGAATGTGATGTGTCATGGCCACCACTTGTTTATGGCTTAAGGTGTACATTAAGTAGACCAACTAATTGTTTTTATGGAACCTAATTGTCACATTTTGATTGGTCAGATTAACGTTGGGAATAAGACTACAACGACAAGACAAACAAGTTGTTTGAAATTTAGGTCGCTATTTAGACAAATTTTTGTCAGTACCAGATCATGTCAGAAAATTAATGCAAATCATAAATCTCCATTTGCACAATATCAGTCGAATTAGAGATGTTCTGAATAGGGATACGCCCAGACTGGTGGTGCATGCACTCATTACAGGCTGTTTGGGTTACTGCAACTCTCTCTAAATCAACAATTGACAAAATTTAAAAGCTGCAAAATAAAGTAGCAAGATTTATAACTTGTTCAATTAGATCGGACCATGTAAAGCCCATTTTGAAATCACTGCATTGGTTGTCAGTTAAGATGCGAATCAGGTTCCAGATGGCTTGTCTGATTTTCAAATGTCGAAATGGCACAGCTCCAGAATATCTGCAATCTCTGGCCACCACATACAAATACAAGGCGTCTCTAGCCCTTCATTCATCTGAACAGATGCAGCGTGAGACAAAATTTTGCAAAACGTCTTTTTCCTCTCATGCTTTTTGCTTTGCGACACCAAGTATTAAAAACCAGGAAGGGTCCTAGTTTCCAAACTTCTACGTCTTGTCGGAGAACTGAGATTTTTGCCCAATATTTTACTTAGGTATTTTTATATTTCTCTGTCACGGTGGAATTTCATTCATCATTCCTGCCTGTATCTTTATTATGGTTATTATGGAATCCACTTGGCCAATGGGATACTCATGTAATAACCAGGCTTCGGCTAAGTGGGTTGCGAGAGGGAAGCTCGCTTTACTTGTACTGCCCTAGACGAGTGCACTGTTGGATGAACAAAGGGGGAGTGTTTTCAAAATGAAAGTGAAATAAAAATGTAGTGGGAGTAATCTGTTCAATGTTGTCGAGCATTTGTCGGAGAGCGGCTGTTGGGCCATATTGTATACCTTAATTTAAATCCATGTTTTGAGTTTGAGAGGAAAAGCGCAAAAAGCATTCATTGGAAACACCCTTGAAAATAGAATTGTCAGCATAGGTAAAACATTCAATATGCTTGTAGTACTGTTCCTGCTGTAGCTAATTGTATAAACTGCACTTGAAAGCACTGTTCATAATTTTGCTGATTTTATTGCTACTGCACTGATTCACTTATGTTTTGGAGCACAATTTTTTAATTCTTTTTTTTTTTTTTTAATCATTGTTCTTGCACTCTTTACTTTTTTATTATCATTAGCTGTCAAAATCGTGCCATCAGAAACATTGCTTGAAAAATAAGCATTAAAATAGATTAAAAACTACTGGTATAGGATAGCAACATTTTTCAAGGACATTACTAAATCATAAATTGCAATATCCTCATCAAGTCAAATTTCTTTCGTGGATGGGCTAGAAAGGGGCAGCGTGTGCTGAATCCCCCACGGTGAGGGCAATGGGTCGGTGACTGGTGCATAGAAAAAATCCATTTTAGCATTTCCCTGAGCTTCATGACACTAACCCTTTGTCATGCTGATGTTAATTAACTGTTTTGCAACAGACCTAGGTACGATTAGCCTTAGCTGGACATATTTTGCCTCTTGTCCAGTACTTACGAAAATAGCCCTTCGCTCGTGGAAATATGCGATTTTTTAGCCATGGATTCAAACTACAGAAATTTTACAGCAATATATTGCCTTGTTTACATCTTGAACATAGTGACCCCATTCAATTGTTGTGAATTCCTATGTGTGGACGGGTCTAAGAGCGCATTTGTGTTTTTAAGTGTAAATTGATCACCGCGACGCTAATGACAGTTATATTACTGTAAAATTCGATGTTGCGTGGATGCATAGTAATTTTTTACAGGAGTAAAGAGGAAACTGCATCAAAATCTGCAAGCATAAAGTTAAAATTAATAGACTAGTTAAGACAATTTATTCTATAGGCGCGTGCAAATTTTCATCAATGCATTTTTTCAGGCTTTAAGATATTAATTTTTTTCATCCACGAAAACTTATGAGATAGACTATAGTGTAAGAATACCATTTATTGTTAAAAAAAGGAAATTTTGTGTTGCAAGTCTTGTTGAATTACACTGAGCTATTATCAACATTTTTTTTTTTATTGTTTTGCTTTTATTGGCACATGTATTTTTGGTCACCAGAATGGTGAATATGGCCCCTTTTTTTATACAGCCGACAAAAACCGGTTATGTGGCTTGGACCAAACAGTATTTTGCCATGCAAGGGGTCGACAAAGTTGTGAGTGGCTAAACTAGAAAAGGTTGAGCATAATGGAAGGCAAGAGTACATGTATTTAACTGTTTTCATAAAACTCATGTGAAGGATGCTATGTCCAGCGCAGACCAATTGCATTGTTTGTTGACGTCAAATGGCTGGCCATATTTGTTGATACAGGAGGCTCTTTTATGGGGACTTTCATTATTAGTGTTCAATTCTGCAATTCTGAATTTCTCCCTCAATCTGAAATTTTGTAAGAATAATACGAAATTAATTAGCTTTTCTGACTTTTGCAATATATTTGCTCAGTTTTAGCTTCATTGTAAACTGATAGTGAATTTACAGTGGAATCTGCTTGATAAAGACTCCTAATGACCAGACGGACTGGTTTTTCTCAAACAAGGTTTGTTTTGAATGAGTTGCTCTGGATCTTGAGGAAATTCTTCAGCTGTGAGCCGAACTTAACACTCTTGTCTCTTGCAATGACGTATTACTTAGAGTTTAAGATCTGCTGGTCTTTTTATAAAAGTAAAAGATAGAAGACTAAAGACCAAAAGACTGCACAGTGAAGTTTTCATTAACGGAAAAAAATTGCTACCCATTTGCCCCATCCATCAATTTTTGTGTCCTTAAAGTAGAGATGGAAAATGTCAAAGTAATACAGAAGGCCCAGAACAATCATTAAGCACTCATTAACAATCTACATTAATGCCCTGTCATTATTCTGCTAATCGCCTTTATTTGGAACTACGTCTCTATTTGAAATGTTTATTTTTTCATGACTTTGCCATTCTTTATGTTTTGCTATGCTCGCACATTACTTTTTATTGATAGAGATACATTTAAAATGAAGCATTGTTCCATTTTGCGTTGTTAGAAACGGTGCTTTCAAAATAGAAATGGCCTTAGTGTGTACATAATGCTTTCGAGGCTCATTTATTTCACAATATACATGTATGTCTGTTTGTTTGATGCTCTTGGTCCATATACATTTGTAAGAGAGTAGTAGAAAGATGGAGACTTACCATGCTTCATATGTTTTTAGCATTTTAATCATTTCTTTCTTTGTCAGTCTTTCCTTTTCTTTTTTTCATTTCTTTGTTTTACTTTTGTCCTTTATTTTTTGTTACTTTAGATTTACTTCTTTCTTTCTTTTTTTTTTTTTTTTTTTTGGTCTTTTTTTCTGTCTTACCTTGTTTCTTTCTTTGTCTTACTTCTTTCTTTCTTTTTTTCTTCTTTGTGTCTTATCTTCTTTCTTCCTTTTTCTTCTTTCTTTGTTCTATCACACCTCATAGCAGCTCCTGAAGCATAAAGTCCTAGCCTCCTCCCCCCAAAAAACCAAAAAAACAAAAAACAAAACAAAAACAAAAAACAATATGAAAGAAAGCCCCAAAAAACAAACAAAAAGAAAAAACAGCCAAAAACAAACACCCTCTGCAAAGAACATAACCCCCCCCC